>JAKSZP010001702.1:0-88613 GCA_022478985.1 Massospora cicadina | reverse complement strand
CCTTGGACCTCCCCACAATAAACTCCCCAATTTGGCAATCGCCCCCTCCCAACTTTGACCAATTTGGTTGTATCTTTTTGGGGCGATTTCCCCATCCCAACCCAGAAAGGGCTAGGTAATTCTGTGTCTTGGTTTCACCTGGGGTGACTCCTAATATACCGTCCCCAAAAAACTTGCGTGCGCCCCTTAAAATGGAGAAATCTTATCCTTCCATTCCTTCAAGTTCTGCCAAGTTTGAAGTCAAGCGAGGTTTAGCCTTAAGTTTAGAATAAAAGTCTTAACCAATTCTGCCACTATGATGCCCCCCACAGATGCCCCTATAAATATTGCACCATGACTATTGTTTTTCCCTTGAATGGGTCAGAGCTTCCCACCTAATCCCTCCCCATTTCAGAGGAGTTCAATGGTCTGGGAGAGTCTAAGCCTGAATTTGACAAAAATTAAAATAAAAGGATTTTTCTATACACCGCATTCCCATGATGCAGTCCAGAGCATTGATAAAGGTCTTGGTGGTGATGGCCTGGACAAAGTTGAAAAAACTGTCCATCAGAGCAGAAATGTGGTCAATGACGCCTAAAAATGTGTTTTATAACGTGAATTTATACAAAAAAACGAGCTTATTATCAGCTCTTGTGGCTCTGAAATGGACCCTTTTCTTATGTACCAAATTACACTGGAAACCCCATGCTTGTCCGCTACCATGATCTGCAGAACACAGGAGGTTGAAAAGGAGCTGCTTTTGAGATATAAAAATGTTTTTGCAACTGCTGAAGATATGATTGGATATGTGACCTCAGTAGTGAGGGTGGCCAATTATCCCTCTCCATTTTATAATGCATAAACTTATCCTGGAGGCATGCTTATGTCTGATGAAGGGTTTTCTAGTGAGGTGTTGGCGCCTTCTGCTCATAATAAAGACTATTATGGATATTTTTTGTTAACTGTTACCCTTTCATCCCTTTTAGGGAAAATCAGCACAACTATTTTAAAGGATACAGGACCATCTGAGAATTTTATTAACCAATACCTAACGACTACCATGAGTTGAATTACCTGTCAGGTGGTATGATTATGGGAGGGGCTTCCTAAGGTATTCCCACGCTAAAGGTTCTGAATTAGTGGATTATCAAGTTGGCAAATTTCACTTGCCTGACATCTTACAAGCAATCAAAAACCTCATGTACTTTATTATTTTTGGGAATAGAGTGGTGGCGAATTTGACTTTAGAACCAATTTGAAAGACAATACCTTGTCCTTAGCTTTAAAGAATGGTCAAAAAATTAGTGGTCCCTTTTGTATGAAGCCAACTCTCATGGCAATTTCCCCAATGGCCCAAGGTCCACACACTCAGTATCTCTCCGTTGCTAAAGCCCTTGTTGGAGATACCTTTATTTTCTTGTTTGGAGGGGCTGGAATCTTCTTTTGATACGGCTTCAGCCAATGTACTACCAGCTCATTCAGAGTTTGATTGTGAGTTTAAACTCACTGTTGATCTGGTACGCATATATTCTCCCATTCAACCTTTGACTGTATGGAAGGAAGCTGCCTTATATGTGTGCGTTAAAGAGCAGTTAGCTAAGAGCGCAATTTTTCAGCGTACTCCTCTGGTATACTCCTCAATTCTGTTTGTATAGAAAGCTGATGGTACCTTACTCCCATTCTTAGATTATGGAAATCTTAATAAATTCACAGTACCAGATTTGCATCTCATTCTGTTAGACTCACAGATTTTCCACTATGGGGAGAAAGTTAAAGTCTTCTCCAAACGGGATTGCTTAAAAGAGTTTCAATCAGATATGGATCAAGAAGGGCCAGGAGCGGATCACTGCACTAGAACCTGAAAGGGAATTTTCCAGTTTTAGGTTATGCCCTTTGGGCTTAAAAATGCATCTGCTATCTTTTAACGCAATATAGATGCTGCCTTGAGGGACCTTCTGGGTGTGTGCGCGGTGTCTTACATGGATGATATTCTGGTGTTTTCCCCTGATCAAGAGTCCCATTCAATACATATGCGGCAAGAGGTGGAGAGTTTAAGGGCAGCCAACCTTACGCTGAAGATCAGTAAGTGTGAGTTCTTTAAGTCCCAGGTCATCTTCCTGGGCAACGTCATGTTTGACCAAGGCCACATGATCATCCCGACAAGGAGAAGGCAATTCATGAGTGGCTCACCCCTACTTGAGTCAAGTAATTGAGGAGTTTCCTGGGTCCCTGTATGTTCCTTAAGAAATTTACACCAAATCTTTCTGAGGTGGCGGCGCCCTTGTATAAGGCAAGTAGAACAAAAATGTTCTAGTGGTCCCACGTTTTTCAGGATGTCTTCCAAGCTTCAAAAGCTCACCACTTTACCACGTCCATCCTTCACCATGTAGATCTCATAGAGGAGTTATTATGGCTACTGATGCCTCCAACTTCACCATAACGGCGGCCTTATTACAAGTAAGTAAAGAGGTTATAGAGCATCTGGTGGAATATTTTTCTTATAAAGATGTCTCTGCCTGAGTTAAACTACGCCGTTTATGAAAAAGAGTTATTGGCAGTGGTTGAGGCGCTTACCTATTATCATCAACACCTGTCTGGCTCATCCCAACCGCTCCATGTTTGTACAGATCACCATGCCTTGTTGTACTACTGCAAACCTCATTTCTTGGCCCCACGGTAAACCCACTGGCATGAGACCCTGGCCCAATTTGTATTTTATTATCATTTACAAAGGGCAAGGAGTTTCATCTGGTGGATGCATTAAGATGAAACTGTGAGAATCCAGCTGATTATCTCTCGCTGGTGCTTAACGCCTACTGGATTCCACAAAGATTTGTAAAAAATTTAAATAAATAAATATGCACTACTAAAATTTAAATTTTTACAATTTTTATTTGAAGCACAATAAGGGGAAAACAATAATCCTCAACCTCCAACTATCTAGTATTTAAAGTAATTTCAAAGGTTTATGGGGCTTTTTGGGAATATGTTTGGAATAGCCTACACAAGTCCAAATTAGGAAATATGCAGAATTAATGTATCATAACTTGGAAACTCACTTTAGGACAGCGGAGCAAAGGAATAGGGATTCTGATTGGCCCAAACATACCCATGAGGTAACGTTTCTATAAACTTGAGCCAATCACCACCTGAGAAATTTCTTGCACCTTGGGGGGGCCCACCAAGCCTATAAAAGGGGGCCCCCTTGCAGGTGCATTGGAGGACTTTTTGGGGTCAGGGGAGTGCCTTCCAATGGTAACCTCAAAGTCCATGGTGAGGTTGAAAAACTGAATAACCGATTTATCTACTAGTGCCTGTACAGGCTTTGAACTGGTGTTTCCCTGATTACTGGGGTTCCATCAAGAATTGGCCAGGAACCTTTGGCCAATTTCCTTGACTTTCTCATTTTTATAATAATAATAAACTCTTAATGACATCAGAAAATTGCAAATGTCCAACATTTCCCCTCTTCAGCTGAATTTGACCTAAAACATTATTACTTTTCAGCTGTGAGGGCAAATGTCCGACAGAAACCCTGCACTAGCTCTCAATCCTAAGGAGGTAGAGGTACACAAAACCAATTTGTTTATTTTACCAGGTAAGATTGTGTACTAACATCCCTCGCCCTTGACCCATGGGTCAGGGATTGCTCCTCTGGATCTTGTGCAAAAATATGGTATTTTCAGAAAAGTAGTCCTTTCACAGCCCTTGTCAGCATAATATACTATGGTCCTCGCCAAGAGAAAATTGAATCAAGAAGATATTACCAGAGGTTACCATGTTAAGGATGAGATGGTGTGTTTCAGGGACTCCTATAGGTTCCCACTGGACCACTTTTCCTGGAAACTTTTGGGACCATCATGATGGAATCATCATTGGACATCCTGTGATGGCAAAGTCTCTGGAATTAACTCGCAGCACTTATAATTAGAAGGGATTAGCCACGCAGATTGCCAGGCATTGTAAAGAGTGCCTGGCCTGTAACCAAACGAAACCAAATCGCCAGCCCCTCATGGGTTTGTTAGTACCATTTCAAAAGGCTGAAGGGCCTTGGACTTCCTTATCAGTGTGATTCCATTGTGGAGTTACCTGCATCTGATGACTAAGATGCCATCATGGTAGTGGTGGACCGTTTTACAAAGTTCGCCCACTTTATTCCATGCATAAACATGGTAACCGCAGCTGAGATGGCTAGGTTCTTTGTATCTCATGTATTGCTCTTCATGGGGTCCCCCAAGAGACAATTAGTGATTGTGGTCCCCAGTTTACCTATGTCTTAAGGAAAGAGTTATGTAAGACTCTTCAGATTCGCCCCAATGTTCAACTGCCTATCACCCCCAATCAGATGGGCAGACTGAACGAGTGAACCAGTGCCTGGGACAGTTCCTGCGGTGTTACACTGCCCCTATCATTTAAATTGGGTTTACCATCTCCTCATAGCTCAATTCAACTATAACAATTCCCAACAGGCATTTTTTGTTGTCCCTCTTCTTCGCCAATTATGGCTTCAAACCCATCTTTAACATGGAGCCCAGCTGTGGATACAAATTAGAAGTGGTGGGGTACTTTGTGAAGACTATTATGAAATTACACCTGAGGGTGAACACAAATTTGGATGCAGCAATGCAAGCTATAAGGAGAACGCCAATGGAAAAAGACGAGTAGATCCTGCATAAAAGGAAGGTGATCTTGTGATGCTTAAATCTAGAAGCATCCCTATCAAGCAGCCATGAAGAAAGCTGGTATTAAAGAGTATTGGCCTTACTTCACTATCAGAAAGGTGGGCCACGCCTTGTACCAGTTGGATCCTCCTTCATTGTTCAATATTTTTGCCGCTTTCCATGAAAGTAAGCTAACATTGTTTGAGTGTCCCCCACCAGGAAGTCCAGAGGCTTATCTCATGGATGGGGCGCCAGATTGGGAAGTGGAGTAGGTTGTAGCCTCACACCAAGTAAGAAAAAGGTTGAGTACCTGGTATTCTGGAAGGGATTTGACGCATTGGAGACCAATTGGGTACTAGCATGTGACTGTGCCCATGCCCAAAATCTGATTAAAGTTTTTCATGAGCGTTTCCTGAGGCTGGAAAACTAAGTTGAAGCAAACCATCACTGCCATGAATTTGGCCCCAGCCCACAAGAATTTTTCCTTGGCAAAAGCCCCTGGAAGGGAGTGGAGCCCCAAAAGAATGAGAGGGTAATGTCATGGCTACATAACATAATTGTGGGCACAGATTGTAAGGACAAGGCTGGACGTCAGGAGGGCAAAAAGGTCAAGTTGCAAGGCAAATCTGACTTAAAATATACCCTAGACCAACGTTGAATACAGGCAAATTATGCCCAGGTTGGTCCCAGGGATGTGCTTAATGCTCACTCCTGTGTTACAACAAAGGCATAAAACGCACCAGCTATATTACTAATAATGATGGTTCAATTCAGTTGCTCAGAGAATAAGGTTTTGAAACCTATATTTAAATTTTAATATTGCCAAATCAAGATAGCTTTGCTTGCAATTAATTAATCAAGTTTTTTAATCTCAAGCTACAGTACCCTGGCCGATGGTAGTGTGCGCCTATTGGCTCTTTTAGGCTTAACACTACTCCTGCAGATTGATGACTTTCCCCCATTGTATAATTATCTTTTTTGCAAGACCAACAGTTCTCATTGGTCAACTTCATAGTAAATTCTCCCATTATTTTTAAGTTTTTTGTATGGTTCCTTGGGGTGAACCAGTGTGCATATCTCCTTGAGGAGGTCTCCAAAACATTGGAAATTTATTTAAATAAAGTTAATGCAGTAACTAGTTTACCTCTCTGGGACGCCCTGGTCCCTTTCAGATAGAGGCTCCTAAGCACCCAGCACTGATCTAGACTTGGATATAGACTCCCCTTTGATGTCCAGCCAAGTTTTGTTGTCTATTTGTTGTCTACTATTATACACTGCGTTTTACAACCTTGCCCTGGGTCCATTTTGCCACGGCACCCTTCACGGTGCCCTGTTTTCAATCTTGCTAATGACTAGTTCCCTGTTGATGTGTCTGAGCATCCAGCACCACCTTGGTGAGATTGAGAGAGTTACAGATAATCTCTTGACAGTATGGAAGGTTTGGGTAATATAAACTCAGCCAGTTTTCTGAACTCATATACTTCCAAAATCTCTTCCAGCAGAGTAAGATGTATGAATTATATCTTTTACCCTCTTTTGACGAATATTTTGGAGGATGTTAGGTTGGCAAGTAGTACACAAATCTCCTGGTGACCAAAATAGATTATACCAGGAGAAGAAAAAGGTTCAGCCCTCAATCTTTGCCAAGGAGAGAAAATCTCTACATGCAATCTATAGGGTAACTCAAAGTTCATTCCAGTTGACACCACACGCTGTTCTCTAGGTTATAATCCATAGTCCTTAAAAGCTTTAAGTGGCTGCCTTTATTCTCAGTAACGTTGTTAGGTTGAGGGGACCTTCTGTGACCTATTTGTTGATAATGGTATGGTATACACCATCATTAGAAACCACATTGGTAAAATTGTATCTATATTTTAAGGAAGTCCAATTATCTATTGAGTAGTGAATGTGTAATGTTTGCCCTAAAATAGTAAATTGTTATTCTCAGAGTTTAAAACGGCACCATAAAATTTAAGAAAGCTAAATTTGATAAGAAATTGGAGCTATCATTCAGAAGCACAGTAGCAGGGGAACTGACCTGCAAAGAGCCAAACCTCAATGGTAACGCGCTATATGCCCCCTCATTTGTAGTATTCATAGGCCCAGATGTTCCATATCATTGATGGCGGGACACATTAGGAGCTATTCTAAATTATTTTGCAAACTTACTGGATATTAAATTCATTTGAGTGCTTTTGTAAACAATAGCTCAAAGACGGACTTTACTTACATGAATATGTATCTAAGTACATCTAAAAATTGTGGTAATCCCCAACTAGTGCATAGATATAGGGAGTATCAACTTATAAAAAGATTTCTCGATCTTTTCTCCACAATGGATTATTGGATATTTAATGTCTCAATTGTTAATGTGACTTTAGCTCCCTTTAGAGAAAGTAAGGACTGAAACGCTTTAGTATCTCTGAATTAATTGTGCTTTGAAAATGGGTAGCATAAGGTTAGAGACAACTGCTTGCCCTTCTCATTTCATATCTTCTCGCTGACTTCTGGTGATAGGTGACACCTTAGGAAAGCTTTTATTAGGCTTTTGAATATCAGGATGGCTCACATTTTCCTTATGATTCTAAGACAAGACTGTATGATGACTGGGTGTAGAGCATAAATTTCTACTGCTGAGGCTTTAATCCATGGCATCATCCTTTTAAAAGATCTCAAGGTTTACCCCAGGGCATCGTTTGGGGCAGGAGGCCTATGATGACCCTTAGTTTCAGCAATTCAACAAATTATCTCAGTAAGGTTGCAGCGATTTTTACATTTCTTTGACAGGGAGAGAAGCTTTTCATAGTTACTCTATTACTTTCATTATTTTGTGGGGGTCAGTTAAAATGGGTTTCCACGTTGGGCGATCCAAATGTAACTTTACACCTCTTCATGTATTCAATTATGGATGGCCTTTCTAGATCATTCACAAGTGCCAGAAGCAAGGAACGGTGCAACTCAGGATGATTTTTGGTGGCATTATGAAGCGCAATCTTGAATCAAAGACCACCATTGATTTAGCACCCAGAAGTAACAATGACTCATGGAATTTGTCAGCAAATCTTGGTAAAGGTTTTGTTCTTCTTAGACTGAATTCTCATGAATTCATCCTTTCAAGTGAACATGTGCTTGGGGGAACCCCTTTGTAGAACCGCGCTTTCCACGTCAGAAAAAGCCAATGTGCCTCAAGTAAGTAGTTCATGACCAGATCCTTACTTTGGTCATCTAACAGTTAATAATAGTAGTGCTTTTAAAAGGTCGTCAAACTCATGCATGATTATCTTAAACATTCTTAAAACAATTGCTCATTTCCATGCTTATCAAATTTAGGAAATTTAACTGGATGAAATTTGTTGAAATTTTGGATAAAGAAAATTCTTATATAACATCACTAGCTTAATAGTAATCTAAGACCCTGAGTTACTATAACAGGGTTGTCTATGTTTGGGAGTGGGAATCTCCCCCAGGAGGAGTTAAAGAACATACTAAAGTTGGTATTTGATGAGTGGGTCAATGCATTGTTTCTTGGATAGCCTTTACTTCCAAGGGTTCTTCTCCAAATAGTTCTTCATGAGCAGGAGGTATGATATGATGAGAGAACCAACATCCACTGTCCTGAAGCCCATCTATTATTCTTTATCACCAAGTGTCTTGATTCTCCTATTTCAATGAGTAATCTGCTTGAATTTTCATAATATGTGAGATATCTCAAAAGTCCTTCCTGCTATCATGCAAATTATCCAATTCATTCTTGTGAACAGTCTTCATGTTAAGAAGTTTGAGGACTTGATGGTATAATTTATTATTTGATTGATAGATCTCCACTTTTTGTTGAAAAACCTAAACTAATCCTTATAATTCTATAATGTCCTACTTAATAGATTCTTATTGATTTATGATTTATTGTAACTTATATAGGAGGCGGTTGGTGGTCATGATGTTACTTCCAAAGTGCTGTGCAACCACTCCCATTTCATGTTGGTTATATTGATCGAGTTACTAGACCACCTTGACCTATTGGTAATATAGCCTAAGTGGCACATTTACATCAAGCGTCCTCTTTTTTGTCATTCCTTGAATCCATTCATTGGTGACTCTGCGGTTGTCCAAGGCTTAACATCCTATGACCACACATTACAGTTTAATTGATCAATAAGCACATCCAGTTGTTGTGTAATCTGCTTACTAAGATTGTGGTTGTCATTATCCATCTAACAAACACCATGGAAACTGGTTTTGAGCTTCCTATTCAGATCCCATAAAGCTTCCATACTTTGGTGATTTCTGTGCAACGTTTCAATAATCAAGGTCTGGTGGTGAAAATGGTTAAATGGGAATTTTGTACAGTGGGTTGGAGATATTTAGCAACATATTGCACCATCTGGGCTAAACTATTTAATTGTTGTAGTACATGATGATGGCTCAGAAACCATAAATTCTCATATTGCTAATTAGCTGGTCCTGATTCTGCTAACAATAATTAAGGCGGATACTAGATCATATTATACATTGTCAAAGAGCTAAGATCCTAAATTAGCATTTGATCAATCTGTCTCAGCTTCTCAGTGGTAGACATATAGATCTCAAAGCTTTAAAACAAGGAATATTGGAATCCAACTTTCTCCAGTGCCATTCAATCATTAGTAAGAGGGTTAATGTAGAAAACTACTAACTGATTATCCTTGCCATTTATCCCTTCCTGAGCCAGGTCCATTGTAAGGTTTTAAATTTCACCTTTTTTCTACTACAGCCCCCTGTTGTAAGTCCTGAGGAGCGCCCCTGCGTCTCAAAAGAAGGAACATCCCTTCAGAGCCAAGAAGGGGGTAAAAAGCCTGCTCACCTCCTCACCAACCAGGGCTATTTAGCCATCTTTTTGATGAGAGATGGTTGACAGCTTACCCACTAAATGTTTCTTCTTTTACCCCTCTTCTCTCCACCAAGAAATTGGGGAGAAAATCAAGGGGATGTCAGGAGGTGGTGGTGTCCAAAAGCCTTCGCCAACAGTAAGAGTGAAGCTTATCCTTTTCTTGAAGGCTTTTCTTCTAGTTTGGGTTTCAATAATAGTGGTAAAATAATACTGAATGATATTGAATTGTTTGGATTGAACTTGGGCTTGCTATGACCCTCCAACCTTCCCCTTACTGCCAGTGAAGGCAAGTATGCCCTTAAGAGGTTTGGGAGAGCTGAACACATTTGATTTAAGTTGAACCGTTTGTACCTTCCTTGGCCTTGAGCATATCTTGTCATTGAGCATATCTTGTCAGCTGTTGCATGAGCTTTCACCAGTTTTCAAGATGGAAATACGCCACAAAAAAGATTTTAAAAATTTAGATATTGATTCACCAATTTGGGCCAGATCTGAATCAACATTGGTAGCTTGTTAATGTGTCAATCTGCTGTTATTCTATCATAAATATAAACCCCAGACTAATGCCTTTTACCTGTTCTCCACGTGTTGAGCTTATAAGAAAGCTATACCAACAGGTACTTCTATCGCTTCAATTTTCTCTTTTTTCTTTTCATTGGTTTTTATTTTAAAATAAGCTTTAAAAAAGTTTAATTCATTTATTATATTGAGAGTTCTGTGGGGAAATATCAGCTATGATGTCCAATTCTAGGATCTCTGGCTAGTGTTACTAAATTAACTCCTTCCCTGCATCAAAATAGTAAGAATGGCTGTAACAGCGGTATTATGGCTGTTGCTGTGCATGGTAACTAATCCTGAGTGGTAGTACTTTTTTGTTTTTATTAGAAAGATCCATGACACCTATTGAGGACCAATTTTGAAGTGTAGGGTCATTTTAAGTGCTAATGCACAGGTTATAGTTGGCCAGTCCAAATCTTAGATAGTAAATAATGCAACTATGCAGTAAACTCACTAAGCTTTTGTTTAGACTAAACTGCACTAAAGATCTAATCAAATATATGACAATTTTGACAATAAAGTAATCTTTTATAAAGAATATGCAATAGATATTTATAGTCAGATCAATTTATTTGAGATTAATCAAAGCTCTTGTGATGAAAATCACTGACTATTTAAAACACAAGTATGAGAGGAATTGATTTGCTGAAAAAGGGCTTGAATTGGTATTGTAGGGTCAACTACAATGCATCCTTTTGAAGGTAGAAACTTATAACATAGTTGGGATCATATTACAACTTTGATTTGCAAACAAGGAAAAAAGTCAATGATTATCCAGCTGTATTAATATTCTCTCTGTACCAACAGGATCCCCTTTCAAAGCAGTTTTAAAGAAAGGTTTGTTACCTGCCAGAAAAGCATCACATTATTTATAAACGCCTATGAGAGTGCAATAATAGGCCATCAAATGCAAAAGGTTTAGCATATCTGCTCTTACCTTTGTGGGGAAGCCTGAGGGATTATGAGCCACACCTTTTATGTGAATGCCAGACCTTGTCCCAGGTTAAGACTGCTCTAGTAAAAGAGTTTGGCAGTGACCAGACTTTCTAAATTAAAACAAGCCTTTATGGCCATTTGCCTCAAAAAAGGGGAAAGTCCCTCAAAGTCTCTTACACCACTTTTACAATAACGCACAGCTTTTATTTGAAACTAATTACTTTTTTAGATGATACCATCACTGCCATCCTCTCTATCCTCAAATATTAGCTGAGGTTTAGCTAAACATGTTAAGCCTCAGGTGAACCTTTACATGTCTCTATGAGATCAAGGATGCTTTAAACAAGCTTTTTCAACCACCTTGAACAAATAATCAGCCTATGTTAAGACTCCTCTAAGACCTAGAGTACATGCACTAGAGACCAAGGAGAAGAAAATGCCTACCTGTTCAGAGTGCAAGTGCCTTTGGCACACCAAAGAGGAATGCTACAAGCTATATGCAGAAGAGGCGGATTTTTGTTTTTATGGAAAAGAAAGGTCAGCATGAAAAAGAGACTCTTTGTTCTGACACCCCCTTCCATGCTTTTACTTAAATCTGATATTCCCATTAAGGTTGTCACTAAAAACCCTAGTACAATGAGCTAAACTATTATGATAACAAACTCATTGATATAACTTATTTTTTTAGTACTAGATGGTCCCAACCCGCTTGATATAACTTATTCTTATGATGAATTGACATATTTCTCACCTTACCATCCTAATTCAATGGTCTGATCACTCAGGTTGCAGTTAAGGTCCAGAAAATCCCTATACTCGCCATAATTGACAGTGGCTCTCCAGTAAACTTCATCTCTTCAAAACTTATAAAAAAAAAAAAATTGCACCCAATTTACCCCACCACATCAAATAAGGCACTTTTGAGCCTCAGAGCACTAGATTCATAGGGGCTTACTACTCTTTTCCCCAAGTTTGAAAAGATCTAGTTATATGCTTCATTTAAAGCCCTGGATAGCCCCATTTATGAACTTCTGTTAGTCACCCAAGTTCTCTGAGTGTATGACGCAATTTTCCATTAAGCAGAAGGATTCCTATCCCTACTTGGTACTTGTATTTCCTTAGTGTTTGTAACAACCAAGGATAATAAAGAATGTATAAAGTCTCATACCTGTTTATTAGAGACAGAGAATTAAATTGATTTAATTGAATGCCATTTCTGAGGTTCATGTGTTAGACTATTGCCTCTTGTAGTGGATGGAGCCAAGGGGATGTATGGGTATTCACCAGAACCTAAAGTAATCCTCAAGGGTAACTGGTTATAATGATACCTGGGTCTATGTAAATATTTTGCCAGAGAGTCTTTTGAAAATCTGAGGGACCAAAAATCTTTTCACAAAAAAGTTCAACTTGCCCAGTATCCTTGATCTTGCATACGCTGGCTCAACCTCTATATTGTTGGAAAACTTAACTCTAAAAGCTCGCAACATTGGCCCCAATACTTCAATAGTTTACCTACTCTTAAGGATCATCAATGATTTAGCTGTGTCTATGGGCTTGGAAGCCTATCTAGCTTTGTATCAAAAGAGCTTTTCCATTTAGCACTAATCACCACTTTTATAGAGAAATCCTCAACTAAAAACAAAGAAGGAAGGTTGCTGAACTCTTAGAGAAATAATCTAATCTATTATCCAAGTCATCATATAATTTTGGCAAGATGTAGGGGTTGTACACAATGTGGAGACTGGGGACGTTTCCTTTATATGCTTGCAACACTATTAGAAAAGCAAAATAGAAAAATCCAAGTTACTGCTGAGCTTAAGTACTTGGTAACTTCAGGATTGTTATTGCCTTTTCAAAGGCCTTGGGAATCTCCTCTTTTATTTGTTTAAAAGATAGACAAGAACCATTAGGTCATTATGGATTACTGCAAGCATAATAGAGTGGCCTGGAAGGATAGTTATTTCCTCCTACAGATCAATAACTCTATAAGCTCCTGGCTATGGACCAGTATTTCTCAGCGATGGACCTTGCCAGAGGGTACTAGCAGGTTATATTAGCTCCTAAAGACCAAGCCAAATGTGTCCTAATTGCAAATAAAGGGCTATGTGAATCAATCTGCATGCCGCAGGGGCCATTTAATGCCCTAGCACATTCCAACGTGCTATGGTTTGAACTCCTAGGTAATTTGAAGTTGTCCTGCATCCTGGTATACCTAGACAATATAACTGTATTCTCCAAAACTTTCAACACTCACCTAGAGCATCTTTGTCATGTCCATAAGTGACTACAATAGGCATCCCTAGAAAACTCAAACCCTCCAAGTTTATTATTTAATCTAGAAATGGAGTTTTTGGGGAGTAAGGTCACCAAGAGAGGACTTCAACCTCTGTTTGACAATGTTGCTGAAATAGAGATGATACTGGTATAGAGTTTTAGTACATACATGTGTTCCTAGATATAGCGGTGTATTACTGGCAATTTATACCACAATTTGCTGACCTTTCCAAACATCTGGTGTATCTACTACATAAGAACGTCTATTTTAAATGGAATCCAGAGCTGGACCAGGCCTTTACTCTATGAACAGTCCTAATTACTCATCCTGTTTTAGTTTACCCAAATTTTAATTAACACTACATACTAATCACTGATGACGGTGATGTAGCCATAAAGGATATCTTGGCCCAACTAGATGAGCAGCAAGTGGATCAACCTGTGGCCTACTTTAGCAAACTTTATTGAAGGCTGAATGGAACTACAGTGTCACCAAGCGGAAAATTTTGGCTGTACTATTTGCAATAAGCACTTCTTGCCTTATTTATATAAGAACCACTTTACTATAATCACCAACCATGCTTCACTAAAGTTGCTTCAACAAATGAAGGATCCCAACAAACAATTGGCCAGGTGAACTCTCCAGATATAAAGTCTAACTTTACCATCATATACCATTCTGGAACAATCTATCAAAATGCATAAGTATTAAAGAATATGCTGACCTTTGCAGTATTAGTACCTAAAAAAGATTGCGCATATAATAATTGGCTGACTGAATTGTTGGGAACTGGAGCTTCAGAAACTGTAATTACCTTTAAATAATTTCCATGGATACCAAAGTACAGAATGGCATGCTGTACAAACTAGTTGACAGAAAGTGGCTACCTTAGGTGTGTCCCTCTTCTCAAACTGAAATCATCCTCAAAGGGCACTAAACCATAGAACATGGTGCAGTTATGAAAAACTCATAAGTGGCTGAAAAAACCGTGCTATCAGGACCAAACGCTTGAGACTATACAGGAAGTATTGTATGTCTCTTTAACATGCAGCACCCAAGATTGACTGAGCCCTCATTATCATGAGGTTGTAGCTCTTTCTTTGCCATTTAGTGTTGATAATGTATACGTTATAGGTCACCTAACCATATGATTCCATTGTCATTGTTATATTCTGCATTCTATTGACCATATTAACAAATGGGTTGAGGCCATCTCCATCCCTGCAGCTACCACCAAGGACACCACCTTATATCTGCTTCAAGCCATTTTCACCCAACAGGGGTGCTCAATGTTTTGCTCTTGGATAGTATGTTAAACTTTACATCCTAAACTGCTCAAGAGCTAGCTTCCTTATTTAATAATAACCAGCACTTCATTGCTCCTGATAACCCTTCTACTAATGGGCTAGTAGAGCTTTAAAATGATACTCTAGTTTCTATTCTCTATAAAATGGCCATTCTGGACTCCATGTAATATAACCATTACTTTTAATCCGCCTTGTTAGATTATCAAATAAGCTATCACTGGATAATTAAGATGTCCCCATTCCAGGCTCTGTATGGAAGAGAGCCCTGAATGCTCAGTAATGACCATCCCTTATTGGACTTCACCACTTCCAGAACTGCTGAGCTAACTATGAAGGTGCTAGCTGGTGAAATAATCAGGCTACAAGCATTTGCTACTCAAGCATTGTCTTGACAACCATGAAGGAAACTATACAATTAAATGCTAAGTGACTAACTCTTCCCACATTCAATGTTATAGATTGTGTGTTGTTATATCATTATAAGGAGAGTGTCTATAACTCTCCTGTTTCCAGTGTGGTGGTGCATGGTGCACAGAGCCAACGCAAGGAAACTGTCTATCAGTACAAAATCTACTAGTTCCTAGCAGAGAGTGCTGGAGCAATAATAACTAAAGCAAAGAAGTTTAATAAATAGCCAGCCAAAAATGATGTAGTGCACAAGGAGAGAAGGGATAAATGCCCCAGGTTGCAGGGTACCTGAGTGAACCCATGGTTCATGAGGTTATAATCTCATTGTGTTCAAAA
The DNA here is from genome assembly GCA_022478985.1 of Massospora cicadina. Taxonomy (NCBI): domain Eukaryota; kingdom Fungi; phylum Entomophthoromycota; class Entomophthoromycetes; order Entomophthorales; family Entomophthoraceae; genus Massospora; species Massospora cicadina. The sequence goes on along the minus strand of JAKSZP010001702.1, from coordinate 73,286 downwards.
TGGAATGGTTAATGTGGCATGAGACCTCCTCAAAGGGGTCTGCACACAGGATCATCCAAAATAACATTTCAATAAAATAGTAAAAATGAGGAATTTTATTGGGAAAAGTTGATCAACAAGGATTGTTGGTTGCAAAACCATATTTAAGTTGAGTCATGGTAATTATAGGTCTGTGGAAGTGTGCCCAAGCCTTAATGCTCCAATAGGCAAACGCTCCCATCCAATTTGGTATAATACACTGAAACTGCCTTCACTCAAGTGATCAATTGCAGCTGTATTCTACCCAAACTCATAATTTTGTAAGACAAATGGGTTTCATACCCCATTTTCCAATTAACCAAATCAAACCATCTTCATTTTTAATGTAGATCATCCATTTTAATGCCTGGGCTGACACAAGGGGCTAAGCATTTTGCACCTCATTAGTACCAACCTGGGCATATTTGGCTTGTAACCAACATTGGTTAAATGTGTGCTTAGGGTCAAGAAGAGCCTGGAGTTTCACCTTCTGGTCCTCCTGTCAACCAGCCTTATCCTTGGTGTTGGTTCCCACTATTAAGTCATTCAACCATGACAATCATTATCACCCTGGTGTGTGACCTAATAGATTGAACACCTTCTGGTTGGGTCCCTATCACATAATATAAAGATTGTTCTTAATATTCCAATGCTGTTGTCATCCAAGGTACAGTTGTTAATTGCATACATTCAAGGCATTTGCACACATATGTCCCCCTATTATAGGATCTTGGGGGAAATGCCAGCATTTATAGTGAATTACAGTCCATAAATTCTAGAGATTGGACTAACAAATATGCACCTGTCCTCATCTGGATTTGAGCCTTTAGGAATTGGATGGATTGTCACCTTATAGGCCTCTTCCCTTAAATGGGCAAGGAGAAATGAAGGGGTTTGAAAATCATCACCTGATAAAACTTCACCTGATTAAAAACTGGAAACCTCAGACAATGAAGAGACAACAATCTTGAAGCCATTTAAAAGGGATAACTGTGGCTCAACATCCTTACTGGATGAGGAGTAGAGATTCTGAACAAGGAAGATCTGAACATCCTATCTGCCACCGGACACCAAGCCTTTTATAATTATCAAAAAAATTTAACTAATACATTTATCTTATATTTTCCCCTAGCAAATTTATACTTGATTTTTGTCCTTTCACATAGTTAACATTTATACTCATTGTAACAGGATATATTCAAACAATAGGACCCTGCAGAAGTGAAAAATGCCTCACCAAAACCTCTTTACAGTCATTCCTCTCTTCAGTGCCATCACAAAGAACTTCAAGTCATTTGTTCCCTACTGCTTGGGGCACCTAAAAATTTCAAGTTCCAGCTTCTCCTTGTGGAAAAGCCAAAAAAGCTAAATAGAATTTGAATTCTAGAAATTGATAGCTACTAAAATTCTTACAATAATTTTTAATTCAACATTATAGCTTTTATTATTGGTGCGGTATACCTGTCCCAAGGTTGGCCCACCTCAAAAAAAAATTAAACATTAAAAAATATAGCTTTTAAGTACCTATGCACCTACAACGAATATACTCAAATCAAATTTGGATCATTTTCATGGTATCATATTCACCTTAGTAAAATTTTAAACTCTAACTTAATTACTGTTACTTTATGTCTAAAGGATTGAAACTCTATACAGCAAAGGTAACATTATTGGGGGCGTAAAATCAAATTTATGCTTTCAAAAAGTTACTATCAGCAGATGGCTGTCTGGTGCAAGCATAAAATTGCAATGATAAACCTGGATAGATTACTTCTATAAAATATATAAAATAATAATTTCTAACTAGTAACTAATTCAACCACATAAATAAAGTAATTTTCCACATTTGGACAAGTAAAATAAATTATTTACAATTTTCATTTTTGTTTATGATAGAATTTGAATATAATAGGTTATAAAAAATATTAGATTGAGTTTTATGCCAATTAAAGCTCAGAGCTGGCGGAAGATTGATGGTGCAAAGATTATGTAAAGCTAGCACATATTAATCTCTTTGTAAGACTTTAGTAATGTATATTTAATACAATGATAAAGCCAGTCAATCAAAGTTGATTAACTTTTTAAAACAGATATTTTATAATTGAAAATTTAGGTGGCACTTAGACTTGTAAGCATGATTAACGGCGCTCAGCAAAATCAACCCAGGTCTTATAAATAGAACACTTGAGAATGACTAACCAGAGTAAGATCTTCTGTAAACTAAGCTGGGACAAGATATATGCTTATTATTATTGCATATTAGTATTTGTCAATAATAGCATATATGCTTTAGGATGGCTATATTAGTATAATAAATGAAAAAAGTCATAGCCAAGGGATTATACTATTCATTTTAATGATCAATCCTTAGATTGATTTTCCTTCAAAGCGTCTGGTTGGGGTTTGAGGCTAGTGGATGTCTCACTTGTTGACTTGGAGGATTCTGGGTCTTTGTCCGAGGAAACCTTTTGGGGTTCATCATTATTAGGTTGAGGCTCCAAATTCTTCCGATTCAAGGGTTAGGATTTGTAACTACAAAATTAAGTGGCTTACTAGAGCGCGAAGTGCCTCATCTTTGAGCTCTGTTGCGGTAGAAAAGGCCTTCTCATATAATGTGTATACCTTTTTCCCCTGCTCGGTATTTAGCGCCTATGTAATTTAATTCAATGTGATAACAAAACCTTGCCTGCTTGCCATAGTCCACTGCTGTTGAAGTGACTTGATTGAGCTTCTCGCGAATCCCGAATTTGGAATCAATCCCGGCTGCTCTTTCAGTCACATGAAACTTCTCATCCAATTTCTTGGCTTAATACCAAATTAGTTCTACTCATATTTATATTTACTTTCTTCCCTGGCCTTTTCTAAGTAGGTTGCTGCTTGAGATGAAAATTCCATAAGTAGAATCGAGGGTTTGTGTGGCCCGGACAACTGTCTGAGTTAGTTGAAACCCTGTGGTCCACAAGTTATTCAGCAGCGAAGGAGTGGGCTGAAAATTTAGTTTAGTAATGAATTAGGAAATATGAGTAGAATTTCTTACTGAAGAAGGATCCTCAGAATTATTATTGGATAAGCTTCCTCGTTCTTGTGCCGAGTCGTCTTTCAGCTGTGAGCTGGCATCAACTTTTGTGGTATCTTTAGAATCCTTATAGTAAGGCTCCACGACGATGAGTCGATCTCCTATTGTGGCGTTGGATAGCATTATAGCAGTTTTCGCGGCACTCTCTAATGAAAGTATTTAGCCTCTAGGTTGTGCCTATTTACCAAAAACGATTACCTTTTTCAAAAAGAACTAAAGCCTCATTGCTTTTTTTGTCTTCAGAACTATTTAAAAATGAAACCTATTTCAAAGTGAAAGGCGCACCTTACAATTTCAAACTCTTCGATCTTTCCACAAAAGCGGAAGAAATCTTTAACTAAAAATAAATGTTAGATATAAGGAACTGTACAGTTTGCTTCTAAGCAAATTTAAATAAAAAAATTCAAATGACTATACGATAACTTTTCAGATCAAAACAGCAAAACATTACAAGAAACAATAAGAAAAATAAACCCTTTTTAAACAAACTCTTAGGTGTTTAGCCAAACGCGCCTAGTATTTTATGAAGGTTAAGGTAGAATTACCTACTTGCTCCTCTGAGTTAGGCGACAAATGAGTCACACTGACAAGTCTCGGGGTTGGATTTTCGGGAAACTAAAAGTCAATGGGGAAATAATGACAATACCTTAAAGCTTTTGAACCTGGAATTTGACATTTTAAAGCTTTACTGAACGTAAAGAAGTAGATTTTCAAGTGATGTTATTAAAACAATTGGAAACTTCTTATGAATCCACACCTGGGTTTAGCACATAAAGATATTTTGCTTACAAGTCACTTTAATCAAATTGGTCCTGTCGTCACATGTTTGAAATTTTGGGTGTTGGAATTTCATAATCCCTCTTTGGCTTCCAAGTTAAAACACTAGTAATTGGGTGTGTTGAAAGCGCCCTAATTTCGGCTGATCTAAAAACCCAAACAATCTAGAGTCGATCCACATTTTACATAGTAGCTATACGAAACATTGATAATCATTATTATCGCACTAACCAATGAATTCTCAATAGGAAGACAGATCTGAATTGAGCTAACATATAATGTATTTGTTTTCACCAATTTCTGAATCGTTACTTGCTCAATCCTGTTAAGCTAATCTGTTGTATCATTTTTGTCAAAAAGAAAGACCAAATAATATTATCAAGAAAATATAGTAAAACATGTTTTTTCAAGCATCTAGTCTTTATAAATTATTTTCATCGATTATAATCCTTTGTATACAGTATAGATATATCCAAAAGAGAGCATGTTCTAGGATGTGAAACTAAGCTATATTAGACTTTACCTTAATTTGGGGCAGGATATTAGAATTTATTTAGAACCGGATTATAGGTCTTATCCATTTCTTGGTAGCCCCTTTTATTTATCTTTTACTAGCGGAGTTGCCCGTGCCTCGCTACGATGTCTATAGAATTTCAGGTGATTCGAATTGATTAATTTAGATTTTATATATAGTTAAGCAATAACTACTCTGCCAAATCTAATTGCTCAATCGAAGCAACCAAAACCACTAACCACTCAGCTAAAACTAACTGAACTTATCAAATCAATTAATTACTAATCACCCCCAAAGCTAAATTGTATCCTGTCGATTCGACCAAAAACCATCAACCACTCGGTCAAATAAAATAAACCTATCAAATCAATCAGATTCTAAATTATTTTAGTTTTTATATTGGCAGATAGCTATCAATAAGTTCAGAAACCATTAAACCTATTAAAAATTCCAACCTCCAACCACTTAGCTAAAATCAATAAAGCCTACCAAATTAACTAAACCATCAATCACTTATCTGAAACTATTGAGCATATCGAATCAACCAAAAAATAAACCACTACTCAGCAAAAACCAATTACAGAACTTACAACAGCCAAAGCCTACCAACCCCTTATCAAAAACCTATGAAAAAATCGAATTAAATGAATATGAAAATACCCAGCCAAATCGATATAAATATTCGAAATATATTTCTATATCTTAAATAGAACTGATATTTAAATTAATAGGATTATTTAAATAATTACATATTAGCATTCCGTTTTCAAACTTTATAGAATACTTGTGCAAAGTTTGGTGATTTTTGGTTATTTGCTCGAGATAATGCATCCGGTATAAATAGATAAACAAAATGATAGTTTTGCAAAGAAAAGTTTGGCTAATTCTTGTTGATACCCAGTTTAGCACATTTGTTTTTGGGCCTTAAGTTTACCTGATGATCCTAATCAATACTTTTTTATATTTGTAGATGGTTATCGATAATATTAAAAAAATCAAATCATATTGAATCAATATAAAATTACCAACCATTCAGCCATACCCAATTAAACTTATCGAATTAACTAAACCACTTAGCTAAAACCATTAGATTAAAAATCAACCAATCACCAACCGCCTCGTAACCAAAGCTAAATTTATCGAAACAACCAAAATCACCAACCACTTACCAAAACCAATTAAATTATCGAATCAACCAATCACTAACTTCTTTATTAAAACCGTTAAGCTTAATCAACCCTAAACCACCGTTCAACAAAACCATTTAAATACAAATCAAACGAATATCAAACTTCTCGGCCGTAACAATATACCGAATTCCATCAAAGACATATAAGATTTTCACTTGTTACATATAAAACTTTTTATTTTACTATGAAAATGAAAAATCGGGCTTCGAGGTGCACACGGACCCCCTCCCGTCCACCTATAGCAAAATTTTCAGAGCTCTACATGCTCTAATTTTAGCTGGGAATCGCGCACACACACACGGACACACACATTTGCTTTTATATATATAGATAGATATATTCAAAAATTCTTTCCCAGATCATATAGCTCACTTCTAGATATTTTAACCGACTTTGAAAAAGAAGGTTCTCAATTCGACCTGTATGTATGTTTTTTTCTATGTTTGTTCGGGCATAACTCTGAAAATACTGGACCAATTCGGATGATCATCTTCAAAAATAGAGGATGCTCCAACTTAGGTCCCATTTTATTTTTGTAAGTATTGGTCAAATATCTGACCATTAATTTAGTAAGAATATTAAAATGGATCGGAAGCGATGGATAATTGTGAGACTAATGCAACTCCGGATAAACTTAATTCCGGCATCGGTGAAGCGATAGCTTCGAAGCACTTTTATGTCTTATGGCTGGGGGGTATGTTCATAATCCAGGCAGTATGATATCTAGCGGGACGAGCTTAAATCATTATAGATGGCTATCGTTTTTGCATAATTTGACCAATAAACTCATCTAAATTTGATAAAATGAATTATTTTAGATAGCGATCAATAAATTTACCATAGATTGACTAATAAAAGCAACCAAATCTAATAAAATGAATTACTGTAGATGGCGATCAGTAAATTCAGCATATGTTGACCAATAAAATCATCTAAATTTAATAAAATGAAGTATTGTAGATGGTGATCAGTAAATTTAATATAATTTGACCAATAAAATCAACTATATTCAATAAGATGAATTATTAGTATATTTGTTTATAAGATACTATATATAAGAGATTGGTGTATCCCCCTTTAGGTTGGGACCACCTAGTGCTAAGAAAAGATACTATATATAGCATTTTTCTTTCCGCTCAAACTCACTTTTGAGTGAATTTCAATAAAAAGTTAAAAAAGGTTATTTTATCCACTGCCATCTGCCCACATCTGCTGCCTGCCACATCAGCGTGGGGCAGTGGTGTTCCACCCCTAGAATTTTTCACCCTGTGGGAAAATGTGTGTGAACAGGCTCAAATAGCCCACCAAACTCATCTGGCCAATTTGTTCCCCCACAGGACTTAAACTCCACCTAGTGCACATCCATCTGTCTCACCCCCACCTTCTTGCCCTTCCTCAGTCCAACATTTGCTTTTGCCTCTGTGTCAACTACAGGCAGTTATTCTCATATGCTGACAAAGCAGTTGTTGAGCTTGCCACCGCTGCCTTTGCATCAGCAAGTTTTATTGATTTCTGCTCTTTTAAGGGCTATTTTGATATAGGCTTCCAGATGGAGGAGGATGCTGCAGCAGCAGCTTCAACTTTATTTATTTATAAAAAAAACTCCCACCCTACTACCTATACTTGCCTCCCATCCAACACCACACTGGTGGTGTCATTTGCATTTCTCCCTTTCCATCTTCCCCCTCAACTTTTGTATAATCAATTGATGGTGGGGCTTATAGCTTATAACACTCAGCCCAACCTCATCTTTGCTGTTCCCTCTAGTATGGAGCACCTTTTTGCCCCTCACACAACTGCCACCATAATACCACACTACCCTGCTATAGCCCACCAGATTGTCAAGAGAGTGTCTATAACTCTCTCATTCCCAGCAAGGTGATGTGGGATGCAAACCCACATTGCTAGGGAACTAGTCATTAGAGAATGGGAAATAAGGCACCTCAAATGTTGCCTGTGCAAAAGGTACCCCAGGCAAGGGTGTAGAGCGCAACATATAGTACCAGGTAAGTGAGAAACATCACAGCTTGAGTGGACCCCAGAGGGGAGTCCATAATCAAGTGTAACTTGGCACCAGTAGGCTTGGGTGCCTCGATCTGGAGGGGACCTGAGAGGCCCAAGGGAGCATCTGATATTTTGGTAAATTGCGAGATAAGATAGTGGTCTACATGGTTGGAGACCTCCCCAAAGAGGTCCATCACCAAGTTTGCCCAAGGAACCATTAGCAAAACATAAAATAACAGGTAAATTTATTTAAGAAAGTTGACCAACAAGGAATGTTGGTCACAAAAAATGTATTTAAAGTGGGTCAGGGAAATTAAGGTTGTGTGGAAGTGCACCCAAAACTTGACGCTCCAATAAAAAGATGCTTCCATCTGTTTTCATATAATGCACTAAAATTGCCTTTACTTGAGTAATCAATTGAAGCCATATTTTACCCAATCTTAAATTTTCATAACTTGAACGGGGTTCAAACCCTTGCTCTCCAATTAACTGAATAAAACCATCTTCAATTTGTAACATAAATTGTTCATTTCAGTGCCTGGGCAGAGATAAGAGGCTTGGCGTTTTGCACCCCATTAGTATCAATCTGGGCATGCTTTGCTTGCACCCAGCGTTGATCTAAGGTGTGTTTCAGGTCAGGAAGGGCCTGAAGTTTCACCTTCTGGGCCTCCTGTCACCCAGCCTTATCTTTAGCATCAGTTTCCACTATTAAGTCATCCAACCATGACATTACCCTCTCCTCCTTCTTGGGCTCCACCCCCCTCCAGGGGCGTATGCTAAGGAGAAGATCTTATGCGCTGGTGGCAACTTCATAGCAGCAACGGCTGGCTTAGGCTGAGATCCTGCAGCCTCAGGGAAACGATTATGGAATGATTTGATCAGGTCTTGGGCATGTACACAATCCCATGCTGGCACCCAACTGTTCTCTGCTGCGTCAAACCCCTTCCAGGATACCAGGTACTCAAGACGTCACTTAACCCGGCAGGAGGCTACTATTTCCTCCACTTCCCATTCTGGCGCCCCATCCACAAGATAAGCCTCAGGAGTCACAGGTGGAGGGCCCTCAAACAATATCAATTTGCTTTCATGAAAGATGGAGAAGATCTAAAATGTGGAGGGAAGATCCAACTGGTATGAGGCATGACCCACCTTTCTAACTACACGGTAAGGACCAATCCTCTTTGGACCCAGCTTTTTGCATGGCTGCTTGATAGGGATGTTGTGAGCATCAAGCATCACAAGATCCCCTTCCTTGTATGCTGAACCCACTTGGCACTTTCCTTTGGCATTCTCCTTACAAACCAGCATAGCCGACTCCAAACTTGTGGACACCCCCTGATGGACCTTCTTGAGAGTCTTAGCAAAGTCCAACACTGCTTCCACTTTGGAGCCACAGCTGGGCTCCATATTAAAAGCAGGGTTAAAGCCATGGTTAGCAAAAAAGGGTGAACAACTGATTGATGAATGCAAAGTGTTGTTGTAGCTAAACTGGGCCATGGGAAGGTGAGGAACCCAATCTGAATGGTCTGCAGTGGTGTAACAACGCAGAAATTGTTCCAGGCACTGGTTTACTCGCTCAGTCTGCCCATCTGATTGGGGGTGATAGGCAGTTGAATGGCAGGGGCAAATCTGAAGAGCTTTACACAACTCTTCCCAAAAGATGGAGGTGAACTGGGGTCCCTGGTCACTAATGATTTCTTGAGGAACCCCATGAAGCGCAAATACATGGGCGACGAAGAGCCTGGCCATTTCAGCAGCAGTTATGATTGATCTGCAAGGAATAAAGTGGGCAAACTTTGTAAAGCGGTCCACCACCATAATTGCATCATACCCATCTGAAACGGGTAACTCCACAATGAAATCCACTAATAGGGAATTCCAAGGCCCTTCAGCCTTTTGGACTGGTACCAGAAACCCTGCTAAAGGTTGCCAATTGGGTTTCATTTGATTGCAAATCAGGCACTCTTTACAGTACCGCCCTACCTGAACAGGTAAGCCCTTCCAATTGTAAGTGCATCATATCAACTCCAAGGTCTTTGCTTTCTCAGGATGACCAACAGTGATTCCGTCATGATGGGCTTGGATGATCTCCAGGCGTAGTGGACCAGCAGGAACCCATAGGCGCCCCTGAAACCACACCATCTCATCCTTCATGTGATAACCCCTGGATGAGTCCTCCTGATTCAGGGCGCTCTTAGCAAGAACAACAGTATATTCAGCTGATAACGGCTGAGAAAGAACTACCTTTCTAAACATACTATATTCTGCTGCATTTTCCAGAGGCATGAGCACTGGCATATGTACCCTGGACTTAGGAAGATGATACAGAATCATACTCGGTGGAATCATCAACCAGGTGTTGTGAATCTCTACCTCCTTTGGATTGGGAGCCAAAGCAGGGTTGCGGCTTAAAGCATCCGCCAAACCATTCTCCTTGCCCTTGGTGAACTCATAGGAAAATGTAAATAGGGCAAGGGTCTCATGCTAACGGGTCTGATGTGGTGTTAGAACATGTGGAGCACGGTAGTACAACAGGGTTTGGTGCTCTGTGCATACCTGGAATGGTTGGGAGGAGCCATGTAAGTGGTGACGCCAATAAATCAGTGCCTCCACCACTGCTAATAACTCCTTGTCATATATGGCGTAATTTAACTCATGCAGAGACATTTTCCTAGAAAAATATCCCACTGGATGCTCAGACCCATCTTCACCCACCTGTAACAGGGCAGCTGCAATGGCAAAGTGGGAAGCATCTGAGGACACAATGAACTCCTTTGCAGGGTTAACATGGCGAAGGATGGATGTGGATAACAAGATGCACTTCACCGCTTGAAAAGCATCCTCCAAAATGGGGGACCACTGAAGCACCTTGGCACCGCTGGCCTTATATAAGGGTGCTGCCACCTTGGAGAGATTGGGTGTGAACTTCTTGAGGAACGTACACGTCCCCAAAAATCTCCTCAATTCCTTGACTGAGGTGGGGGTAGGCCACTCACGAATAGCCTTCTACTTATCTGGAGTTATCATATGGCCCTGGTCAAAAATGACGTAGCCCAGAAAATTAACCTGGGACTTGAAGAATTTGCATTTACTAAACTTGAGGGTAAGGCAAGAGGCCCTCAATCTCTTCACTACTTGTCAAAGGTGTATTGCATGTGACTCCTGATTGGGGGAAAACACCAGGATGTCATCCATGTAGGCAACCGCGCATACCCCCAACAAGTCCCCCAACGCAGCATCAATGCAGCGTTGAAAAGATGGCAGGGGCATTCTTAAGCCCAAAGGGCATAACTCAGAACTGGAAGATTCCCTTTCTGGTGCAGAATGCGGTTATCCACTCCTGGCCCTTCTTTATCCGGATTTAATTGAATGCATTGAGGCAATCCAACTTGGAGAAAACTTTTGCCTTTTCCCACAACATGAAATCTGGGAATTTAAAGGTATGGGATGGAGGTTGGGTACAGTCACATTGTTTAAATTTCCATAATTGACACACAGATGTAAAGTTCTATCCTCCTTCTTCACAAAGATAAGTGGGGAGCAAACAGGGGAGGTACACTGAAAGATGGCACCTTTGGCCAACTGCTCCTTCACCCATACATCTAAAACCTCTTCCTCCCAGACAGTCAATGGGTATATGGGGAAAGAAATATGCACAAGATCCACAGTGAGTTTAAAGTCACAATCAAACTTGGAATGTTCTGGTAGCGTACTAGCTGAAGCTGCATCAAAATAAGATGCCAACTCCTCCAAACAGGAAGGTAAGGAAAGTCCCACGGTGGGCTTCAGCAAAGGGGCAAGATATGGACTGGGAACATTGGGCCAATGGGCTAATTTGCCTTGGGCGTTATCCTCAGACAAAGGAACAATCAACTGGTGACTGTTTGTCAAAGACAAAGATAAAGTGTTTTCTCTCAAATTAGTCCTGACGTCAAACTTCCGCCACCACTCAACACCCAAAATGATGGGGAACAAGAGGTTTCTGATAGCTTGAAACTGGTAGACAATATATAAAAACCTACCTGGAAATCGACTAACCCCATGACGTTCAGTATGGGGATACCTTGAGATGCCCCACCTCTAACCATACCACCTGGTGAGTAACTCAACTCAAGGTAGTCAGCAAGGTTTTGGTCAATAAAATTATTTGAGGCACCAGTATCCACCAAAATAGTTGTTCTAAACTTTCCATAAGAGGATGTAAGGGTAGCATTCAACAAGAAGTATCCAGAATGGGATTTATTTAAAGCAGAAAACGCCACCAACTCACCAGAAAATTCTTCCTCCAGCTTGAACAAGCCATCAGGGTATGTTTTGGAATCAAAGAAGGGGGAGGGATAGTGAGCCATTCTTACTACTGAGGCCACATATCCCACCACACCTTCTGCAGGTGCATATACATCTTGATATTTATAATGAAGTTCCTTTTCAACTTCCTGAGAACCCCTAATCATGGTAGGGGTCAAACGAGAGCTCTTAGGAGTAATCTGATATACCAAAATAGGGTCCTCATCCAGACCATATGAGCATATAAACGGCTCGTTCTGGGATAAATTGCTCACATTATAAAACGCGTTTTCTGGCTCTAACAAACCCACACTCATTCTGGGGGTTCAGTGTGCATCGCTATCCAGTGCCATCACCCCCAATCCCAGAACCAATGCCTCAGCATGCACCTTGGAAGCATGTTGGGAGAAAAAAATGATAATGGAATCCTTTCTTTGGTTAAATTCAGGTTTGGACCCTCCGATGTTCCCAATTTCCGCCAAGATGGGGAGGAAATCAGTGGGAAGCATCTCACGATTCAAGGAAATATCACTAGTTGAGGACGCGATATTTATAGGGACAACCATGGGTGACATCATTGCAGCAGAATCATCTGAAACCTTTACTTCATTATTGGGGATAGACCCTTGTACAGTTCTGAATTTAGAAGAAGTCAAAGGATTAGAAGGATAATATTCCCTCATTTTAAGAGGCACGCGCGACTTTTCAGCTTCCATATTTATATGATTTGATCTGATGACGGCCAAATTACCTGGCCCCTTCTGGATTGGGGTGGGAAAACTACCCCAAAGGGTTTTGACAAGATGATCAAAATTGGAAGGGGGCAACTGCCAAATTGGGGAGTTTCACATTGATATTTCCAAGGTCAAATGGAGAAACAACGTTTTAACCTCATCAGTTAATGGCAAAGCCTGGGCTTTTTTGCAGAATTCACTTAAGTATGCTTTCATTGGCTGACCCACTTGATGCAGAGAAAAGAACTCAAAGAAGGAATGGAGGGATGCTTCATCAGGTTGATTCTGCTCTAAGACCTGTTCCAAGCTCTCCATTGTTTGCCACAAGAGTGGCTGTGTGCGGAATACCGCGAAAACCCAATCGCCCACATCAGGAGACAACTGGGACAACAGATCCACTCCTTGCAAAAGTGGACGTGAACTAGAAAAATTATTTTTACTTAACGAGGGTTTTGGCTCAAGAGAAGCCAAGGCTTGTTAAATTTCTAAGTAAATCTTGGGAGAAAGGTGGGGAATCATGACATCAGAATTGTAAAAAGTCTGAGACCACCAGGTACAAGCAGGAAGGGTGGGCGCTTCCCAATTGGTAGTTGCAAGAATAATGCCAAGATGCACCAATACAAAACCAAATGAGAAAACTGTGTTGAGCACCACAGTGGCAGTGACAAATGGCCAGCGCGCCCAATTTACTAATAACGAAAGTTCCACATGGATAATTCTTATGCACATATAATAAAAAGGTTGGTTGACTAATGTCAAGAGAGTGTCTGTAACTTTCTCGTTCCAGCAAGTTGATGTGGGATGCAAACACATTGCTAGGGAACTAGTCACTAGGAGAATGGGAAATAAGGCACCTCAAATGGTGCCTGTGCAAAAGGTACCCCAGGCAAGGGTGTAGAGCGCAACATATAGTACCAGGTAAGTGAGAAACATCACAGTTTGAGTGGACCCCAGAGGGTAGTCCATAATCAAGTGTAACTTGGCACCAGTAGGCTTGAGTGCCTCGATATGGAGGGGACCTGGGCGGCCCAAGGGAGCACCTGGGATTTTGGTGAATTGTGATAAAAGGTAGTGGCCCACATAGTTGAAGACCTCCCTGAAGAGTCCACCACCAAGTTCGACCAGAGAACCATTAGCAAAACATAAAATAATGGGTAAATTTATTTAAGAAATTTGACCAACAAGGAATGTTGGTCACAAAAAATGTATTTAAAGTGGGTCAAGGAAATTAAGGTTCTGTGGAAGTGCACCCAAGCCTTGACGCTCCAATAAACAGATGCTTCCATCTGTTTTCATATAATGCACTAAAATTGCCTTTACTTGAGTAATCAATTGAAGCCATATTTTACCCAATCTTAAATTTTCATAACTTGAACGGGGTTCAAACCCTTGCTCTCCAATTAACTGAATAAAACCATCTTCAATTTGTAACATAAATTGTTCATTTCAGTGCCTGGGCAGAGATAAGAGGCTTGGCGTTTTGCACCCCATTAGTATCAACCTGTGCATGCTTTGCTTGCACCCAGCGTTAATCTAAGGTGTGTTTCAGGTCAGGAAGGGCCTGAAGTTTCACCTTCTGGGCCTCCTGTCACCCAGCCTTATCTTTAGCATCAGTTCCCACTATTAAGTCATCCAACCATGATACAGATCCCCCCATGCTCATATTGCAGCACCGCCTGAGCATTTCTTTTGGGCTCATGTTATTAATAGTTCCAAAATTTGCCCCCTCTGCTTTGGACTCAACCATGCAAAAATACTGCCCCCATGCCACTTCTGCTGATATAGCTTCAGAGCCATATTCAGTGGATTTTAAATGGGGCAGTTTACTGCCCCCTCTCACTCAATGATCCCATTTGATAAGCCTGAGTGGGAAAGCAGCCCCTCACCAAATCAACTACCTATATTAGCCCACCTAACTCTACCCCAGCCAATCAGAGTCAGGATTGGACCACCCTATGTATCCAAGCAGCCCATTCACCTCCTACACACCCAAATTCATCCACTATTCTTGTAAACCAAAATCCATGGGACTATTGGCTGAGATTGATAAATCAGGTAAGGTTACCATGAGTGAGATATCTGGTCAACTGACAGCCAGTTTGATTATAGTCAAGCTGATTTTTTTGTTTCTTATTTTGATAATACCCCACCCCCAGACATTTCACTCCTAAACTCAATGCTTCCCCCTACCAAAGTGACCATCAGCTCTCCTTTGCAGTGGTAGCCTTCCCCCATTGCCCAAACCCACGCAAAGCAGCGGCCTGATCAGAAGCTCAATACCTTCTAGTGCTACCCACACTCTACTTTCCCCAATTTCTCCAAATCAGCCTGCAGAAATATTTCAAAACTATTTGACAATGCTGAAGCTGCTTTTATGCATGTCACTAAACTACCAGAAATTTAACCCATCTGCTAAAATCACCCTCCATAGTATCTCCAATTTTGCCCAACTCCCTAATGCCCACATTCAAGCTGAGCATCACTTAGCAGAATTTGTTGAAGCTGTTTACCATGCAGCTCTCAATGAAGAGGAGGAGAACTCTTACTACACTGCCATCCACCCATACTATGCTGATGCCCCAATGTCCTGGCCATACACTTTTGCCCGCTTAATCAAAGAAAATGACATTGTCATGGTGGATATGTCCACAGAAAACCAGCCCAATCCCCCTCACCCTCTGCCATGGTGGGTTAGCAGTTTCCGCCCCCACCTGGTTAGAAGTTTTTTGTTTTGTCTTCACATTCTTTCAATCAGGTCCTTTTATTTTGTTTTGATTTTTGGTACTGTCTGTCCCCTGGTTGGCGTACATCAGATAAAATTTAAAATTTATGATACTATATATAATATATATACAATGAGTTAAATTTTTTATAGAGAAATAGTAATGGGTCAAAAAGGATATATATAGATAGTAATATTTAATAAAAGTAGAAAAAAGAGCCACTTTAAAAATGCACTAATTTTTTTGGGGGAAAAGAACTGGGAAACTGGGGGAATTGGGGGGTATGCATGGTGGCTCCCTCTTTTGGTTTGGGCACCACTAGTGCAAAAAGGGAAAAGAACTGATGGTAAAGTTTTTTGGGAAAAAGAACTTTTTGAAATTTTTTTTTGGGAAAAAGGACCCCCTTTAGAAAAAGCTCTAAAAAGTATGAAACAATCAAGAAATTATAAATCCTCAATAAAGTTCTTTTTGAAATTGGCACCATATTATAACTGACTTATAATAAGCATTTATAATATATATACTCAGCACTGTATATTCTAAGTTGATTATAATTTACATTTGGGCCCAATCCAGACATAAGATATAAATTGTATTTGTGAGAAAATTTTTTTAGTTAGGTTGGAAGATGGCACCACCTTCAAAAAGGGTTTATTGAGGATTCATAATTTCTTGATTATTTCATACTTTTTAGAGTTTTTTTTAAAGGAGGTTCTTTTTTTCCAATTTTTTATATAAATCTAGACTCTCTCCAATAAGGTTAACCCAATGTGTACTAATTTATATCAAAGAAATGTTTCTATAGTATATGTGATAGATAATTATATACCTATTTAGATAATGAATGATCTTACTAAAGACTTTATTATCAATAATAAACCTTGTTAATTCCAAATAGTTTAATATATATATAGGAATTCAAGTTTAAGATTCATAACTTTTGTAAAATAGTATTTTAAAAATTTATGCAATTTGAGAAGTGGATAGACTTTGCTAAATAAAGAGAAGTGGATAGATTAATGGGGGTTCCTGCTACCATTCTGGGTTGAGCTTTGATTGAAACAGGTTTAAAACCTGTAATGGCTAGAGAAACTTGATGTGGTATATTTGTCCCAAGGTTGACCCATCCCATTTACTAACAATACTGATTAAATTGGTTAAACAGGTTAGATTATACTTTTATCATTAATTGTAGCCCAATATTTGATACAGCACATGAAATCCTATGTCTAACCCCATAGGATTATCTATGCTATCAAAAAAATGGGATATTGATGCAGGTTTGGATACCTGTAGAAATGATAATGTTAAAGAAAGTTATTAAGATGGCAAGGTAGTTTAAAAGAATTAGAATAAGATTTATTTGATAAAGATATACAAAAGAGTTGTCAGTATAAAATCCTGTGACAGGATTGAGCAGTGGCTCTCCTAATCAAATTTAGACATTCCCTTGACTCATATATTAATTGTTTAAGTGGGTGCTGGTATAGTGGGATGGGCATCCCGCTATTGCCCCTCATGATGCAGGTTTAAATCCCGTTGTGGCAAAAATTGTATTTCTGTGCCAAGAGGATAGCAGTAAATGTGGATTTGAACACCATGCCTCAGTCTGACCAAGTGAATTAATGAAGTTAGATCATTTAATCCTAGCCCATCAGAACATGCGCAGAAAGGTTTTATCCCCAGTACTTGGGTTTTGTCCTCCACTTCTATATTTTTGCTTCCTAATCCCTATCCCTCCTATCAGTGTGATATCTGTCCCAAGGTTGGCCCACCTTAAATAAAATTATTACCTCAAATAAAAAATTATATTAACTGTTCATTACTGCCTTTAAAGGGCAGAAGGCTCATGCTGCTATCCTGTTATACTAAAGGATGATCTAATGTTAGAGTGCTTTTATGACAGTTTCAAAACAAAGAAAATTTAAGCCTTTGGTTTTGGATGGTAAAGTCAAGGGCTTTGTTAGGTCAGGTATCAAGCAGGTTAAAAGATATATAAAATATCTTTGGAAAGTTTATAAGTAACAAGATGTTAATATTCATAAAGTCTCAGAGTTCTAAAAGGATTCAGCATCATAATTCTGAAATATAGACTTAGAGATCCAGGAGTCATATTTTCCACTATTTTGAAAGGAGCCTTCATAAGAGTTACAAGATTTATGGTCATTAGAGCTCCTGATACAAAGTAAATATGAGTTTCTATTGTTTAGATTATTAGGATGAGGCTAGTTTTTGAATTAAGTATTAAAAAAGCCCCAAAAATTGCTTTATCATAATATGTTTAAATTATATAGTAACTCTATTATTCCACATTACTTATCAAGATACTTAACCAATCTCTAAGAACTAATATTATCCTTTTAATATTTCCATCACTATTGAATAAGTTTTTTATCTGCAAGGCTTTTGTAGTCATTTTATTAAATATGTGTTACCAGATATCATGATATTGGATATGATGGGAAGGATATAAACTATTTGAATCCTTTAACTGAATTGATGCCTTGACCTGATAAAGGGGTTATGAAAGTTACCTCAATTAATCACCCATAGAAAATAAATAGTCAGTACAACTTATTTCAACCTTAGGAAAGTTCCATTGGACTAAATTGAGTCAAAATAAACTGAGATATATACTGCCTAATCAGTATGAAGGATTATTAGAAGGTCAGGCAACAATTACTCAAGGTGGCACTTGAGGCAGTAAATTAAATTTGTAAATTTATTGTGAGGAAGGCCGACCAGGGGATGGACACTTCTGAATTTGACCTGAAAGAAATGAAACTTAGTAACATGGAAGGCACCCCAGAGAAGCGATGCTATCTCTTGTTGCCAGCGGGAACGCCACTATGGGGAGGGGGAGGGGACGTGTGAAGGGGCCGTAGCCACTATTGAACATGTGTGGAGGAAAGGGTCCAATTTGATGAACCAAACTGGGAACCAGGAGGAGACCAGCTGATGGCGATGCAATGGGAGGTACTTAAACATCCACGCCTGGAAGTGGTCCACCAAATGGGACCGGAATCTGTGGACAGCTTCTGGGAGGGTGGGGGTGGAGCCTGCAATGGCATCCAGGACAATCGTGTGGATAGTCCACATGGCGATTGTGACCACCAGAGCACGGAGGGAGGGTGGGAGGGGGGAGGCCATTGATGAAGCAAACATATCTCTTGACAGACTGAAGGGATGTGTTTGATCCTGGCCAAGCAGACGTTGAACTTCGCGCCATATCACTTTAGAGATAGGACACTTCTCCAGGCGGTGGAACAGCGTTCCATACTGGCCGCACACAACGCAGGATGAGTGTAAAGCGTTAGAGCGCTCAGTTATATGGTACACCCACCTCAGGCAGCGCCACACATGGGAGCGGATTTGAGGCTGCAACAGAGGGTGGTGTGCGTATTTCCAAATAGTCTTCTGGGTCTCTATGGAGTAAGGGATGTCCATCATGTCTAGGTAGTCCACCCTGGATAGGACATGGGGCCATGTGGGGGTCAAGCCATCTTGGATAGATAGCCCCTGTACCTCCTGTGTGAACCGAGGAGAGGGGTGGCCTCTCTGGGCTGTGTGTCCACAAATATGGATTCTACACTCAGCACTCCGCATGGAGAAGAAGATTCGTTTGAAGTGGGTTTTAGTACCATGAGGGCCTGTGGCCGATGGGTGGGAAGCCAGGTATTTCATCAAGGAGTGAGGGTTTGATGGGTTGTTAAGGCCCAAGGCGCGGGAGAAGTTGGAGTGGGACATGTGGGACCAGTGTTGGGATGGGAGCGTAGGGGCAGTGACAGCCGCAATCCAGGTGCCCAGGATCTTGGAAGCATGGGCTTTGAAGTCGAGCAGGCCCATGCCACCATGATGATGAGGGCCAAACATGACCTCAAGCCATACTGGTGGTGGGCGGCCTGACCAAAGCTATCCTTGCAGAAGGGCATACATGGATTTGAAAAAGCCTGGGGAGAAGGCGATGGCGTGGGCTCCAAACCAGACTTTGGAGAGGAGCATGGAGTTGGCTAAAACAATCCTGCCAGTAAGGGAAGTAGGGTGGGCTCTGAGGGAGGCGATGCACTTCGTCACGTTGTCTAGATACAACTTTCCATTATTGCTGAGGCATACCCGCCTGCCTCCACCCACACGCCCAGGTGGCGGACAGGCCCTATGGTAGGGCTTGGCACGAAGGGGAGCACTAGTGGGGCGGTGTGGGGTGGGCAGGGAGGGCGAGCACATGTGTGAGCAGATGGGCTGGACTGGGCACTGGTCGCTGGGGCCCAGCAGGTTTGATACCGACCAAGGATGATGATTTCAGTTTTGGAAGCATTCAGTGTGGCATTAATTACCCGAGAATACTCCTGGATGAGAGCTTCAAGTGCGCGTGCATCTTCATTATTGGACACCCCAACCACACAGTCATCTTCAAACGCCATCATCTTGACTGGGGCTTGGCCTGGTACATGGACCCCAGTGCGGTGGGCATTCACATTTAAAAGTAGTGGGTCAAGGCTGAAGTTGTATAAGAGTGAGCTAAGGGGGTCCCCTTATCTTAGGCCCCTTTGAGGGCGGACTACTTCCATTAGGAAGCCAGGGCCACGCACTGCCATTGTTGCAGATTCCGTAAGCATCATCACCCAGCTGATGAAGCGAGGGGGTAAGCAGAATTCGTAGAGGCAGGCCCTGAGGTATTCTCAGTTTACTCTATCATATGCCTTCTGTTGGTCCAAGAATACTAGTGCCACAGAGGCTGTGGACTGGCATGCGTTAGCCACAGAGTGCACTTTGTCCCAAATTAACCTTTTGGGTATGAAACCAAATTGTTCTGGGGAGATGTTGGCGGATACTACAATCCCTAAACGGTTAGCCAGGATTTTAGTTAAAATTTTTGTATCTGTGTTAGTTAAAAAAATGGGGCGCCAGTTGGCTATATCTAGCTTGTCCCCTTTCTTGAAGAGTGTGATGTTGAAGGCCTTTTGTCCTCCTGGTAGATGGCGCGTTTCCAGAAGGCTCTGGTTAAGTGAGGCAAGTGGCAGTGGGGATATATATTTGAAGTACTTTTTATAGAATTCATATGGAATGTCATCTGGGCCTGTGCATTTCCAATTTAGTGCACCGTGGATGGCTGTCCAGAGTTCATTTGGAGTAATCAAATTCATTAATTCTGGGCATTGGGAAATGGAGCGGATGTGGGTGCAGTTGAGAAATTTTGCCACTTCAGCTGGCTGAATTGGATCAGATCAGTATAACTCAGAGTAATACTTTTGTATTTTAATTGCCACTTCAGCTGGCGTATCCGCGACGGAATCATCTGATCTTTGCACCTGTGCGCAGGCCACGCTCTGGTGTGGTGCAAAGAATTTTAAAAAATGTGGTGCACTTGTTGCCCTCTGTAATGCGTTTGGCCCTGTACTGAACACAAACCTGATGTTTGTGTTGCCTTTCAAGCGCGTTGAGGTGGGAAGCTGCTTCTGCCCACTTCCAGCCCCATGCAGGGCTGTAGCCTGTGGTTGGGATGTTGGACTCCAGGTGTGCCAACTCTGCCAGAGCGTGTGAAATGACGGCCAATGTAGCTTGTGAGCATTGGGAGGAGAGGTGGCGAGAGTGGCGGATGGTATCCTCTTTGAAGGCTGACCATGTGGAAATTAGGTCTGCACAAAATGGTGTAACAAACTCTTTTGCCAAAGTTGCTGATTCCATCCAAGTAGAAAACCTGGTGATGCAAGTTTGGGAGGGCGTAGTTTGCACCAATGTGGGGCCTTAGCCACTGTGACAGGTAAGTGGTAGGTTATCAAAACCAGCTGGTGGTTGGAGAATTCGATTTTTGTTGTTTGGAAGTGAGAAATGTGAGATTGAAATTTCGCCAGCGTGAGGATAAGGTCAAGGCAGGTCATGGACCTTAGTTGACCATTGTGGACGTGGGGGCGCGTCATGTTTTCTAGCAGCAGGGTTTGCCGTGGCAGTGCATCTATTAACCCAAGGGTGGCCTTTAGAACGTGAAGTTCTATGTGACCCTGGGGGGTGTGGGAAGAGGAAGGCCAACGGTCCATGAGTGAGCTTAGCCAACAGTTCATGTCGCCAACTACAAAGGGGTCTGGGGGTAACAGAAGGGATTTGACCAATGAGAAAAATTCCTAATGCTCTCGTGCACAGGTTGGGGCATAGATGTTGATGATAGCATGCGCCACATCAGCCCACGAGAAAGTGACAATGAGGACTTGGCCATTGAGGAAGGATTTCAACAATAGAAATATAAAAAATTGTTTTTCTGAACTAGCACCCCACAGTGCTCTGACCAGAAGGATAGGGAAGGGAGGAGCATGGTTTTCCAAGCATCCTTGGAACCTCGTGGACAGTGGGACTCCTGGATGGCCAGGGTGTCCACAGGTAAATTTTTTTGTAAAAAAACTCAGTTTCCTAACCCAGGATGGTGAAGCCTTGTGTCTGGTGATATTCAACGTCCCTAAAGTGAAGGTTTCCCCATTGCACCTTAGGTGCGAGGGGGTGGGCACCTGGGCCCACTAGCCTCCTCTAGATCCCCATGGGCCTTCACAGCAGTGCGGGTGTTTGCAGCAACGCTATTGGTGTTTTTGTTAATTTTAGCGGAAAGGTTTGCATTGTCTTTTGCCTTTGCTTTTTGTTTCCCCGATGTTGAACAATTTTTTGTGGTGCAGATGAGTTTGGTGCACCAACGTTTGGGTCAAAAATTTTTTTCAGGTAGGTTGGAAACCAAGTCAGTTTCAACTGGGGCTTGGTTGCAAAGGTTGGGTGAGATCGTGTCACCCATTGGATCCTCAGATTGGGTGGCCCAATCAGCATGGGCTTCTCAATCTGATTGGTTGAGGAATTCTGAGTTGCTTCTGCCACAAAGGTTTTGATGTCCTCCTGGTGTTGGGAGTGTGGGATAGTGGAGGTGACTTTGGCCGCTTCCTTGGCCGCGGCCCTGCAGGTCTGTTTGTCCTTCTTCCGCTCTTGAGGGGAGATAGGCTTTACTAGTAGGTAGCAGCCTTGTGCTCCCCATGGGAAAGCCTCTTTGGTGCTGGTGGTTTGTTTGTAGTGCGCCTCTCCGCTGGCCATAGCTGCCAAGGGGTGCTCTTGGAATGTGATGCCCTCCTCAGTGGGGCATGCATGTGCTTTATGACCAAATGCGTCACAGTGGGTGCAGATGGGGTGCACTTTCTACGGTTACCTGGAAAGGGTGGGTGGTATGCCCTTCAATTTTGATATATGTGGAGTGCGGGATCTGGGTTAGGTCCTTTGCAATCTTTGGTTGGAGTTAGAACTGCAATGGCTTTGCCAGTGCACAGGTGTGGCATCAGCGTAAAGCATTGCATCTCAAAGGATTGTATTCTCCATATACTGCAAGACCATCTTTTAGGTGCTGCTCCAGAATAACATGTTTGACTGTAGTGGGTAAAAAGTTGAACGTGAGGAAAATTTGGTTGTATTTTGTCCATCTGGTGCGTTTGGTTTTGACGACCCTTTGCCCTTCAGGGAGGTCGATCACTATGCACACTGCAGCAGCTTCATCTGCTGCCTCCTTGTTTTTGAAACCGAGTTCCAGCCAACTGTGTGACATGGAGTGAGGTGCAATGTACACCATGGTTGGGAAATGAGTGTGCACATCCCCACAAAATTTTTTCATAAAGCTGTTTGTTGGATGTCCAGAAACACCCATACTCCATATTCCACCAATGAGAGTGGTTGGGAGTGCGGCGTGTTGATGTACTGGTTGCATCGTGCTTGCCAAGCGAGGATTTCTGGGGAAATAGTGACTGCCAGTTTTTTTTTTT
The DNA here is from genome assembly GCA_022478985.1 of Massospora cicadina. Classification (NCBI taxonomy): domain Eukaryota; kingdom Fungi; phylum Entomophthoromycota; class Entomophthoromycetes; order Entomophthorales; family Entomophthoraceae; genus Massospora; species Massospora cicadina. Next base: position 50,185 of record JAKSZP010001702.1, on the reverse strand, counting down.
CTATTCCGCCAGTTTCTCCGGGGCGTTTTCAAATGTTTGAGGTCGCAGGCCTACCACCTGTGCCTCTTACCTTACTTGCTTAACTGCTCTCTGACATGGGCGTAGACTAATCTCCTCTGTGAGATTATCAAACTAGAATCAGACTTGAATTGAATAAGTTGCAAAAGTGATTGCAACGAGAGAGAAAAGTTGAGGCAGTAAATTAAGATGAACCCACAAAAGGATAAAAATCAAGGATCTGCCCAACAATCAACCTAAGTGATACAAGTATCATCTGAATTGGTTCAAACTTGCAATTTTACCCTGTCAAAAAATGTGCTACAAAGGCTCTATACTATCTAGAATGCACCACCTGACAAGAGCCTCCATTCTGGATTCCCCTTCATTATTTTAATGATAATTTTCCTTATCAGGGTTTATATTGTTAAGTTTGATATAAAATACCCCACCTTAAACTATAATAAAGTTACTTTGATTATTCTGTATCTTATTTTGGTACTTGACTTCAATAAGTCCATTTCGCTGTACTTATTGTCACAAAATTGACTTTGGGCTCTGCTAGTGTGCCAGGACAACCAGTATGAAGACTGGTTGACACTTTGCTGTTTCACCTTCATTGGCGTACCAACCCCCTATAAGTCTGCATCCAACCCACCAACATAGCAGGACAATAACTTTGCCTTAGCCCCAGGGTCCATGGTGTGCCCCAGTAAGTCCTGCCCCCATCCTGGGCAGCCAAGGCACTCCTGCGCTGCCCAACATCCTGACCCTTTGCCAACCCATCTGGGCATTCCCAGCAAGTCCTGCCCCCATCCTGGGAGGTCAAGGAACTCCCATGCTGCACCCCTCAGGGCCAACGGCCAGTTGGCAACGTCATTGGTGGCCAGTTGGCCAGGTTTACACCAATTCCTCGCAAGGGGAAGGTATAGGAGCTGGTAGCATTGGCCACTTCATGTACATCACCTTGTGCTAACGTCAGGGATCTCCAGTCTCACTCCTATCCGCTTTAGTGGCTCTTGCTGCTTCAAATAAATAGGAAAGTGGCCAAAAGAGAGATTTTTTGATGGAATAAATGACTAATTATACTATATGCTACTTCACCTATTAAACCCATTGGCTATCCAAGCTGGCACTTTTAATAAATTTTGGTCATTCATGGTGACGATTCCCTCCCAATCAGCTTGTCTGATCACAAAATATTAGATTAGGTTGATCCATCCTTGACACAAGTTGTGTTCAATAATATAAATAATCTAAATAAATACAACTCTGAGCATCCTCAGCATGAGTTGCCAGTGCTCTGAATTAGGCGTGGAACCATATTTGGATGCTTGGCAACTAATTCATCAGCTTTATACCAGCAATTCTCATAATCGACTTTTGAATGGGAAATTGGCAGTGAACGCAGATTCTGCTGAACCTAAATTAAATTAATAATTTAATCACATTAGATATTATTGACTAGGCGATTAGCCAGCAATCATGCCCAACTAATCAACACCCCTAACTATAATATTATCAGAAGGATCCATCTGGTTAACTTCTCAACGCTTACCATAGTACAGATACTTAAGATGACAGGACATAAGCAGTGACTTGGAACCTTTTAAAATAAAAAATATACTTATCATACACCTTAGATGGCTTTAAGTATTGACTGTTGGGCTTCTTGGGCATAGCACCATCAAGCTCAAAAATGGAAGTCCTACAGGCTAATTCTCACTACAGGGGCTCAGACAATGCTTAATGATACCTGCAACTGAAGGTCAGACCATGGAAGATAACCCTATTAATAGTGTCACCTGCTGGGTGCATAAAGGGAACTGTCTAGAAAATGATTAAATGGCAAGTCTGCCCATTATCACATTTGAAGACGTTTAAGAAAATTACGTGGAGATTTCTAAATCTCATCGTCTATCATAGATTTCCAATGAATGAGTCTGAAAGTTAATTTGTGGAGTCATTAACTCAGAAGAAAGAGCTAGCCGCAAAAGGGCATCCACTGTGGACTGGATTCTGTTGAACTTATATGAATCCAGTGCTCTCCCAGAGACATATGGATCAAGTGCAAATCTATCACCCTATATTATTCGATTTTTACATCCTGCACTTCATCAAATCATACAATTATTAGGAGTCCATAATAAGAAAATTTACCATTATATTAATACCCAAGGGGCCTTACAGATAACCTATGAGCAGGTTTTCAATTTGGCATTACAAGGTATAGAGGTGTCCGCCATTCGATTAAAGTGAATAATTCCTACATTAATAAGCCCCATAATTAAATAGGGACTATTGATTCTGGTGTTAGAAAGTATATGGAGAAAGCAATAAGTTTTTAAAAGGACATCTTGGTGTTAAACAAAACTATCAAGAGATTATTCAACACCTTAACAGAAGAGCTCCAATGATAAGAAAGAAAAGCTCATGGTGAAATGACAGCTCAAGCTTCTACTAGACACCATTCATAGAAAGAACAGATTAAGCTCCTCAAGGCTTGGCTAGAGAAATCCTTACCGCAAATTGATGAGTAAGAGGCTGTTGGGATTTTTGCTCATATTCCCAGCTTACTAGATTACTAGGAATCGCTAGGGGATAATTCCCTAATGTAAGGTGAATTGGAAATTGGTTGACCTGATTTTGGGTTAACTATGTTTATGGGATTTTAGGATATTCGCCTAGTTGGATCCACCAGGGATCAATCTGTATTAATGCTTAAGATCTTGTTGGGCAGAGTTGCCAACGAAATAGGAGCATCTGATAGTGATTAACTTTCAGGTGTACCAATTGAGGTTGGTCAGGTTTCATCACTGACTGATTGGGAATGTAGGTAGTAAGTTGCAAGACGAGTGATGACGCCTGCAACTAGCTAATCAATCAGTTGGTTTGTGACCTGCCTTAATGGGAACAATTCCCATTACCTAAGCATGTTGCTAGCCAAATATGTTTGGTTCACTTAAATTGAGAGGAAAACGTTAGGGACACATTTTCTGATTCTTTCTGTTTTATGTCTTAAGGATGTCCAATGACGGAATACTAGCCAGGATGGGGAAGACCATCGCTGCTGAGATCAGGATGGGTGATTCAATGGAAATGACTGCCGTTTCATTGAATAAGTGTCAACCAAGGGTTGGGCGCTGAATCCCCCACTATAAATTCCCTAGAATTCACCAATAAAGATATAGTTTTTATCCATTATATAGTTTTAAGTAATAAACTTTATCAGCTCTCAATTGTTTTATTCTTTCTCAGGGATATTATTTATGTGCGTGATAATTGAGAGTCTTTAAGGAAAAGAGTAAGGATCTGAGCGGAGATCCAGAGAAGAAGCTGAAACAAATTAGGGATTGCTGCCAACTGTGTATTGAACTGGAGAAACTGTCAATGGGAATCTCAGAGAAGATCATGTTAGATGGTATGAGGGAACAAAGCCCTATTTTGAGACATCACAAGTATTTTGAGCAGAAATACTGGCCGAGCATTGGGCTGAGATATAAGAATTCCATTCAACTATGGATAATATTTGTCATACTATTTTTTTAGTACTAGATGAATATTTGTCATACTATTATCAACTGATTATATCAAGTATCATACAACACAGAAAAATTGCACAAAACCTGAACCTTGCAAGTAATAAGTTTATAGGGGTTATAGACCAAAGATAATAATCAAGACCTATAAATTTTTACAAAGTGATGCTCACTATAGGGGTGTAGTTGAGTAGAAGAACTTAGTAGGATGTCATTTAAAGATGAGTTAAAAAACTATGGATGGAGTTAGCTACCGTTAATCAGAACGCCTTAAACTCAGCAGATCATTGAGAATTCGCATCCTTGGAAGAAAGAGTCACCAAGATGGAGGAAGGGATCAATAATGTTGCGAGTTTTGGGAATGAGTTACTTGGAAAGTAACGTCATTAAAGAAGAAAGAAGGGGACATAATTTAAGAGGTCTTATATCTGAAAACGGAGTGGGAAGCAGCTCACATCAATTTGAGAAATTTCAGCGCTGATATTGAGTGACTGATCAAGCAGGTCAAGGAGCCAAAAACTTACAAATGTAATTGTGAGCCAGATGTGGCAACTGATGCCAAAGAAAGAAGTCCTCATACAAAAATTGGGAATTCAAATACCCCAAGAAACATGCCTCTTACTTTTGCTGCCATTTTAGAGATGATGCACAAAATTATCCCCATACTTTGAGTAGCTGAACCTAGAGAGGCGGCTAGAGAAACCTTGGATGAATTCAATGCAGCACCAAAATTGCCAACATTCCATTGGGATAATGCTTCAGCATTTTTCTGACTGTTCTATATAACTATATATGGATACAGCGATTGTCAAAAGGCATTGACAGTCATGAATTGCCTAGACACCAACTGTCAAAACTTAGTATTGCACCACCTGGAGGGGGACAGCTGGTTGTATGTGGAGGCCAAAGCGGCCATCATGAATAAATTTGGGAGCCTGACGCGCATGTCAAAGTGCAAACAAGAGTTTATGGGCATCCAGTTCCATAAAGATGAATCTTTAACAAGATTTGCGGATTTTTTACCAGGAATCACAAATTCTAATTGGAGTGAAGGTGATGGATGACTTCAATGCCAGAATTGCATTAAAGGTGGCCCTTCAGCCCTATCATGATTTGCACTGAATAATATCTTCCATGTTTGCAATGGAAATTACTACCTCTCAGATGGTAGACAAAATGAAAATCTTGGGAGCAACCTTTGATGCCCCAAACAGAAGATTCAAATCCAACCCAGTACACAATTCAAATCCCACAAAGGGTAACAAAGGTGCTAAAGAGACAAAAAACCAAACTGTGCCAGGAATAAGCCTAAAGATTTCAGATGGATTAATAAGAAAGACAAGGTCTGTTACCAATGTGGAGGGAAGGGACATTTCGCTGTACATTGCAAGAAGCTGAAGGATCAAATCAATGTGGTCCAAGAGAAAGAGTCTACTGCCATCAAGGAGTCAGTAAAAGGGCCCACATCCTAGACGGGGAACAGTCTAGAGCTGTGGAGAAGCCTGTTCCTCCTAATATCATGCACAAGGAAATTGACATCAGTGATCTGTTCATGAACAAAGATGTACAAGATCAACTGTATCAAGTGGTCAATTTGGACGTGAACGCAGTAACAAGATCTGGGGCAAAGAGAATTGACCCCGAGATAATCAAAGAAGTTGCTCAGCCATACACCCAACAACTAGCAGACAAGATTTGAGCTTCCATTAATCCTGATGAATTGTCCAAAGTATGATTAGATGAGGCAAACCTGTTATCCTCCTCAGCGTGATAAAGAAATCGTTTCCTGACTTATCAGCACAAATCATTCACACCCTTTATTCAGCTAGTAACGCAGCTATACACTCAGTAAACACTATCATACAATACTCTGAGTGTATGTATATAAATATAAAAGTGAATTGAGTAAGGATGAGGGCGATTGTTGACAGCGGAGCACCCATTAACATTGTCTCAACCAAGCTGGTAAAGAGGATGAAGATCTCACCTGACTTGGAACACAAGAAGGAGTATGGGACAGCTGGTCCAAATACCACCATCTCATGTGGGGCGTATAGTGCTTTGCCACTATGATTTGGGTCTTTGGTGGTATCTGCGCCAGCAATAGTTTTGGTCAACCAAAACTATGACATTATGATCAGGACAGAATTTCTTCAGAAGTATGGAGTTAAATGTAACTTTGAGGACAATATGTTGACCATATTGGGTCAGAAGTTACCTTTAGTCTATCAGAAGGATGGAGAAGCTCCGCTGAATATGAGAAACAACTCATCAACTTGATATATAATAATGGCATTGTCCTAATTAGATACCAATTAGTTGGCCAGAAGTGATGAGAAATGCTGACGGAAATCCTAGATTATTGGGGAATTCCAATGAGGATCAAGAATGAGAAAACCATACTGCTGGGATCACAGATGATAGTTGACATGGGGTTGACATTAGAGATACCGGAGCTGCTGTATGGGAAGGTCAGAAGCCCCTGGAAGAAGTCCAGAGTAGAGTCTTGGGTGACTCCTGGAATAATAATGCCAGTCCATGGAGAAATTTGAGTTCTCCTGGCAAATTTAAGTAAAAAATCAATGAAGATCAGGAAAAATCAGAACATCACATTTGTTCATTTAATCCCAACAGCCAAATTGAGAAAATTCCACAATTTTGGGACCCTCAATGAGATGGGATTACTGGCCAGGGTAACCAAGAGTATCAACCTATTGGTTGATCAAGAGCAACTCGCTTATCTGATGAAAGGACAGCAAGAGGAGGTGCTCAAATTGTTTGAAAAGTATTGGAAAGTATTTGCACAGGACAATTATGATTTGGGATGCATGGGAGGTGAGATTCATAAGGTCAACACTGGGAAAAATTTGCCAATAAGGATGAGACTGATTTAATGGTTGAAGGTGGCCAAAGAGGAGTAGAAGAAAAAAAAGCAAGCTAATGAAGCATGGGCTTCTAGTTCCATCATTGAGTCCATGGGCAAGTCCAATTCTTATTGTGAAGAAAAAGGATGGCTCTAATTGGGTGGTGATTGATTACTGGAAGCTGAATAAGATTATGAAAAATGATTTTTATTCCTTAACAAGAATTGACAATGTGCTATATTGATTGGGAGTAGAGAAGTATTTCTCTGCAATGGATATGATATTGGGATATTGGCAAATCAATTTGACAAGTGAAGATCAAGAAAATTGCGTGATTATTACTGCGTAGGGGCTATACCAACTGATGAGGATGCCCCATGGTCTATGCAATGCGCCTGCAACGTTCCAGAGGGCCATGGATGCTATACTTAGTGACTTGAAGTTGTCATGTGTCCTGGTGTACTTGGACGATATCAATGTGTTCAGTAGGACGTTTACTGACCATTTACACCACTTGGAAGAAGTATTTAAGAGACTGTCTATGGCCAACCTGAAGATTAAGCTGAGGAAGTGTCACTTCTTCAAGAAAGAGTTAGAATATCTGGGATTCATAATCAACTATAGTGAATTGCAGCCGCAAGCTCAGAAGATTGAGGCCATAGAATGGATGGCTTTGACAAAGAGTGTCTGAGACATCCAAATGTTCCTTGGAATGGTCAGATAATATAGAAGATTTATTCAGAATTTTGCCAGAATTGCCAAACCCTTATTCCATCTGTTGAAGGATCCAAAGAAAGAATTCATAAGTAATGAAGAAGCGCAGGAATCCTTCAATGAACTACGCCAATATCTAATAGATTTTCTGATTTTGAAATATCCAAATTTCAATTAAGAATTTATTACACAAACTGATGCTTTGTTGATGGCGATTGGTGCTATACTGAGCCAAGTAGATAAACTTGGGGATGAACAATTGGTGGTGTATGTGAGTTGGACACTCTCAGCCGCTGAGAGGAACTATACTATAACTGAGTGGGAATGCTTTGCAGTCATTTACTACTGTAAGCAGCTTTGGGTGTACATCCACGGAATGCACTTCAAAGTGGTGGCGGACCACTCCTCATTTCGTTGGCTCCATGATTTTAGAGAACCAGAAGGATGACTGGCCTGATGGGCACTTAAGCTACAGGCTTACAATTATGAGATTGTCCACCATGAAGGGGCTTCTCACCAGAATGCGGATGGCTTATTGCAGTTACCAATGGTCCAGATGGTATACCAGCAGGCAGATGAGTTAAACCAGAGAATGGTTGATGGAGAAATTGGGAATGAACTTCGAGAAATACAAGGTATGCTTTGAAAAGTGATGGAAAACACTGAGACCTTGGATGGACAAGTATTTAAGATGATTAACGGGAAGCAGTTACTATTCCCAAAGCCGTTGGAAAGAGAAGCTATTGTTCAAGCCGTTCATAAGGTTGTCAGGCATGGAGGCTTGAGAAAAATGACTGATCATATTTGCCAGTACTACTACTGGGAGTCAATCAATTATGATGTCGCCAACTATCTAGCATGTTGTGTGGAGTGCCAGCTACACAAGCCACATAAGAATACAACTGGATACTGACTGATCCGCCCTGGATTTGCCTGGCATACGGTGTCCATTGACATTATGGGATCACTGATGATGAGCACAGGGGGAGTCAAGTACATAATAGTTGTGATCGATCATCTGATGAGATGGATTGAAATGAAGGCCCTGGTGAAAGTGGACACTACCAGCACCGCAAATTTCATCCTGGATCAAGTAGTATACTGACATGGATGACTGCAGGTCCTTCTTAGCGACAATGGGACATACTTTACATCTCATGTGATCCCACAGTTAAATTTAACAATGAGAATCTGAGGATTCATATCTGTACCCTGCCAGCCAGAGACAAATGGATTTGGTAGAACAAGTGTTTGGAATGCTGGCCATGACACTGAGGAAGCTGGTCACAGGAAGAAGTTCTGCATGGGGAACGTACCTGAGTTTGGTGACGTTTGCATACAATATCAGTCATCATAAAGTGATGGAAAAACGAAGTTTGAATTGCTATATTGGAGGAAGGCCGTATTGCCACCAATGTTATATGGTGGTGGAACCAACATCAGGGATGAGTGCTGAACAGTACTTGAACTTACTGATGAATATACTAATCGATATGCAATTGTAAGCAGTTAACACTATGTTGCAGAGAAGGTTATGAGTGAAATTGACGAATGATAAGAACTGACTGGCCTTATCAGAGTATCAAAATGTCAAAAGAGATGCATATTGCAATATGCATGGTTTTGGGAGAAGAAACAAGCTGTATGCATTGTGGTCAGGTCCGTTTGAGATTATTGCCAAGATGGCAATGGACGCCTACTCCATCAAGAACCTCTTGGATGGAATAGTAGTAAATCAAGTCCACGCTAAGTATTTGAAGTGATGGATCGATGGAAAAAATAACAAAAAAGAGTTCCCAAAGGACTGACAAACCATTAAGTTGGTTATGTCCTGATGATTAGGTCAAGTCCAAAAAAAGGACCTATGAACCATAGAAAACTGGCAGGTTTAAGTACCCAGGACCCAGTTTAAGAAAAAAAATAAAAAGATGGACTGCTGAACCAAAATAAGGTTAAGTCCCATGAAAAAAGATTAGAAAACTTCATAGAAAAAACTATTATAATTTATAATTTATAATTTTTATTGATTATCCTCGATTTGGGGATGACTCCGCCTATTTCGCCTCTTGGGGAGGGAGGATGGATTGCAGTAGGAATGAATAACCCATCAAAATCTATGTGAGATCGGATGCTAGCAAGGGCTAGACCTACACGAAACCAAGTTCATTGAGCGGATGCAGACCCCTGCAAGAAAGTGACTAGGGGAAGGGAAATTGAGATGTCAGAAGAAGCCAATTGCGAAACCCCAGAGTGGGGAGGGAAGCAACAGTACAGGAAGAGGCAGTTGGCAAATAACCCTGAGTAGTCCTGATATGGTACCAGAGCCAGAAGATTAGTCTTGAGTGCTTGACAACAGGCTTTGTCAAGAACACCAGACATATGGGCTAGCAGCGAACAAGGGATGCTAGATGGGGGTTGCTAAATCATGCCCCTATTAAAGCCATCAGCAGATGATACCAATGGGAAGCAACGGAGACAATATAGTCATGAAAGGAGCAAATGACATCCTGCAAGCAATGACTATGAGCTTCTCAGAAGCTGAAGCAGAAGGAGCAATAGAACCTGGGAGAGGCTGGAAGTTTCATGGCCCAACTTTGAAGAACTTGGCTGGCAAAGCAAAGAGCATAAGTGGCGATATCCCGATCTAAGATGTTCTCAAGATCAGAAGGATTCAGCATTATGGATAAAGCCTCAGTGACTTGGGCCCTCAATTCTGCATAGGGGAGTTCAAAATGAATGCTTTTACTGATGGTGAGTTTGGTGACCAAGACAGCTGGTTTGTAGTATTGTCCAAGTCAGAAGAGAAACTCAGGAAGCAAGTCTGACCTGTCAAGAAAGGAGCGATCAAGAGCGAAGGGCATTATTTCAGGAGCATCCATAATGATGTTCAGCACATCTGCAAAAGGAGCTGAATCCAAGAGAGTTTTGAAATCCAACTATGGATTTGATGACTGAGGAAGGATCAGCCATGAGTCATTCGAAATGATTGATAGCCTGATTTCCAAAGGGTTGTTACTGTTTCCAGTAGTTCCATGGAAGAACTAGCCACTGGTGCCAGACTAGACATATGAGTTCTAAAAGGACCATGGAAGAGGTTCTATCATGCGGCCTGACTCATCTGCTGGAAGAGCTGAAGATCTTGATCATACAAACTGTTGAGTAGCTGTTAGTACCATGACTCATAATTTGACATATGAGCTGGATTAGAGGGGAATGTTGGACTTATATGATAGTTGACATTATGCACCCCACAATCAATTAAGCTCCAATTCAGGAGAATTTAATCTCAAAATTAATGGGATAAGCTCTCCAGAGAATAATTAAGAATGATATGAGCCAAGAGGTTACGAGAAGAAAATAACATGGGCAATCATAAATAAGCATGATTAATTGGGCCATGAAACAAACATTGACGGCAAGAGTCCTTTGTTAAGGATGAGGAGAAAAATAAGGAAATTGAGGACGCCGGTTCAAGAATCCTGAATATGACAGTGGGTCATATGCCCTGATGGGGGAAAACCAGATCCCAGAATTAATATCGTCATGAGTAAATTGATTAGCCCAGCATGACAGTAGATTGAAGGAACTGAGCTCTGAGTAGGCAGTAGCGAGGAGGAAGAGGAAGAGAGCCACATGCCAAAGGTCATCCCAAGCAGCATTGAGTATTGGTGATTGTACTCCACTTGAGCAAATGAAGTATTCTACTGAGTGTCTAAAGTGGTGTTCTCCTACCTTAGTCCTTTTCTCGCTGGAAATTTAGGCAAGAGGGAGGATGTGTTGGGATTTTTGCCCATATTCCCAGCTGGCTAGATTACCAGGAATCACTAAGGGATTATTCCTAATGAAAGGTAAATTGGAAATTGGTTGACCCTGATTTTGGGGTAACTATGTTTGGGGGATTTTAGGATATTTGCCTGGTCAGATCCATCAGGGATTAATCTGGATGAATACTTAAGATCTCATTGGGCAGAGTTGCTGACGAAATAGGGGCATCTGATAGTGATTAACTATCAGGTGTACCAATTGGGATCAGTCAGGTTTCATCACTGACTGATTGGGAATGTAAGTACAAAGTTGTTATGCGAGTGATGCCACCTGCAATTGGCAAATTAATCAGTTATTTCATGACCTGCCTTAATTGGTAACAAGTCCCACTACCTAAGCAGGTCACTAGCCAAATATGTTTAATTTGCTTGGATCAAGTGAAAAACGTTAGGGACACGTTTTCTGACTCTTTCCATTTTAGGTCTCAAGGATGTCCAACAACAGAATCCTATCCAGGATGGGGAAGACCATTGCTGCTGAGATAAGGATGGGTGATTTAATGGCAACGGCTGCCGTCTCATTGAAGAGATGTCAACTGAGGTTTGGGCGCCAAATCCCCCACTATAAATTCCCTAGAATTCACCAATAAAGAATAGTTTTTATCCGATATATAGTTTTAAGCTGTAAAGATTATAAGCTTTTAATTGTTTAATTTTTTTTCAGGGATATTATTGCTGTGTGCAATAATTGGGAGTCTCTTTAAGGAAAAGAAATAGGTTTTGAGAGGAGATCAAGAGAAGAAGTGGAAACGAATTGGGGATTTCTGCCAACTGTGTGTCAAACCAGAGAAGCTGTCAACGAGAATCTCAGAGAAGTTCAGGTTAACTGGTATGAGGGAACAAATCCCTATTTTAAGACATCACAAGTATTTTAAGCAGAAATACTGGCTGAGCATTGGTCCAATATCTAAGAATTCCATTCAACTTTGGATAATAGTCATCATACTATTATCAACTGATTATATCAATTTTTTTATAACATGGACAAATAGCACAAAACCTGAACCTATGCAAGTAATAAGTTTATTAGGGGCTACTGGCCGAAGATAATAATCAAGACCTATAAATTTTTTCAGAGGTCAATCAAACCTCTGATACCTCATCAGTAGCTCAAAATATTATTTCCTGAGTGGCTTATGTTGAACAGGACCTGGCATATCATGGGACTCAGGAATCTACTCTTTTCATTATTAAGTGACAACACTTTGGAGAGTACCTTGAGATGCAGATCCCCATTAAAGAGGATATTAACCAAGTATACCATTTCTACAAAAAACTGAGAAACTCTGGAATACTGTCACTATTGCATGAAATATTTGAGGGTACAAACTGTAGGAACAAGGATGGCCATGAAGAGGCCAAAAGGGTTAAGTTGGCAGGCCTCCATGGCCTTAAACATACATTGGACCAACGCTGGGTACAGGCAAGATATGCCTATGTTGGTCCTGGGCATGTGCGTGATGCTTGGCCCTGCGTTACATTGAGGGCATTAAATGCACTATCTTTGTTACATATAAGGATGGCTCGGTATGGTTGCATGGTGAATGGGGTTTTAAAGCCTGTTCCATTTACAAAATTGCCAAATCAGGAAGAATTTAATTGCAATCAATAACATGAGTTCAGACTATCTTAATCTACAGTACCATTGCAGATGGTAGTTTGCTCTTATTGGTTAGTTTAGCCTTAGTACCACTCCTGCAGATTGACTATTCTTTTTCAATCTTTACTTAAGGAGAGTGTTTGTAACTCTCCCGTTCCCTGAAAAATGGGGCGGGGTGCACAGCCACACCTTCATGGAACTATTCATATTTAAGACGATCAACAGGGAACCGATGAGGATGCCAGAATATAGGGGACCCAGGTCAAGGTAGTACAACGCAGGATAAAGCAGTGAACAACTAATAAACCATAATAATTGGTTCACTTCCAAAAGGGAGTCTGTAGCCAAGTGAGAATTGGTGCAGGAGGGCTTGGATACTTCAGTTTGGAGGGGACCAGGGCTGCCCATCGGTTCACCAGATTTGGGGGATATTTGGGTAAAGATAAATGATAAACGTTTTTAGAGACCTCCCTGAGGAGGTCCGTGCACAGGTTTGCCCAAGGCACCATTTAAAAATGTAAGGATAACGGGGGCTTTTATTAGGAAGAAAGTCAACCAATGAGGAAGGTTGTTCTCAAGAAAACATAATTAAACAATTGGGGGAATCTTTCATCAGTGAAAGTGTTGCTAAGCCTAAGTGCACCAATAAGCGCACGCTTCCATCAGCCTGTGTACTATAGCTCAAGATTGCCAAACTTGAGTAATGATTGTAGGCATGGCTAACCCAATTTTGAGACCCCATTTGCCAAGCAACCAATTTAAACTGTTGACATTCATGATATAGCTAGTTCGTTTTAACGCCCTTGCCACAACACAGGGCTGAGCGTCATACACATCCCCTAGAATGACCTGGGCGTATCTGGCCTGAACCCAGCGCTGGTCTAGAGTATGTTCGAGGTCAGAAAGGCCTGCTAACTTCACATTTTTAGCCTCCTGATGACAAGCTTTATCTTTTGAGTTGGTCCCCTCAATCATGTCATCAGACCATGACAGTTTAGTAATGATTTCTTAAAACCAACCTCCCTTGTTGGTTGACTTCCTTATTAAAGATCACATTAGTTTTAGTTTTCTTTTACATGGTCACTTGGGCGAACCTGTGCATGGACCTCCTTGAAGAGTCCTCCAACAACATATGACATTTTAGTTTAACAAAGTTAATGACAGAATATGGTGCACAACTGGGCCTTCCTGATCCTCTCCAGATCAAGGCACCCAAGAACCCTGACACCAATCTACACTTGGTTATTGACTCCTCCTTGGGGCCAACCAAGTTTTTTTGTTATAGGTTACCTAGTTGCATATTCTTTGTTATACACCCTTTCCCTGGGTACCCTGTGCTCCGGCACCTTCCAATGGTGCCCTATTCCCAATCTTACTAGTGACTAGTTCCCTTGAAGTGTGGCTGTGCATCCTGCATCACTTCACTGTGTATGAGAGAGTAACAGACACTCTCTTGACAGGTATATCTCACTGAAGAGCTGAAAGCTAAGACTGACAAGCTTCTTCAGAGGATTGAGTGCAAGGAAATGAAGGAGGACTTATTATCGCGCATTGGTGTAATGGAGGATGAGAACAAGTTTTTACAAACATACCACTCATCCATTTGTCAATAAATTCATGATCTGTATGTTCACTTAAGAACTTGGAGAATGATAAATTTTTTTATCAAAAGAAGAATTAATCTGCTTGATGATACTACAAGACTTACCCTAAAGGAAATGGAGCAACATCTCAATCATTTACAGGATCAAATATGTTGACTCAAGAGGCAAGTTGAACAGAGCATCACATGAACTGAAATTAACAATCCTGAAGCTCCTGGGGTACAATTTGTTATAGGATTGGAAACCACTACCTATAAGCCTATGTCCAGGGATAAATTGAACCTGGCGAAGGAAGTATTGTATAACCTTTACATCTATAAAGCCACAATGGAAGATGTGACTGATCATCTTAAGGTTAAGCATATTTGTTTCGTTTAAATTGTATGGCTCAAGAGATTATGGTTTCTCATATGGACGACTTGTATACATGGAGAGAAAAGAAGAAAATGCTAATAAAGAGTTTTTGGTCCAAGTAGAACCTGAGTATGAAAACAGGCCTAAAGAGAATTGAGTTATGCTGAAATGAAACACTTGCTGTATTTGCTGATCATCTTTATATAGAGGCTTAGCGCTGATGACCTCAAAGATGCTTACATTGGACAATGCCATAGCCACTCAAGTTGGTTATTATATAGTAACCCTGATCTAGCCATGCATTTTTCATCTTTCAAACAAAGCTTCAATTTCATCTTAGACATTAAAGAATCCCTACTCAATGTTGTCGATATACACATCCAGAGACCTCACAAAAGGCCTCATCAAAACCCAGATTGTTACTGTGGAGGAAGAAACCCTTAAAAAGAAGTAGAAACTAAAGTTCAACTACTATAAGAAAAATAACAATGCCAAGGATATATGTTTCAAGAAGAACACTGCCCTTGCTGAGCAGAGAAAAGGAAGGTCAGCTTAGGGTCAGTTACTTTTTAGCTGACTAACCTAAAGTACCTGAAAGTGAAACATTGCTGATCACTCATCTCCTTGCAATGAGAACAAACCCAATGACAATTCTAAAGGAGGTCACGAGGACACAAGTTATTATTTTTAGGTTCACCCAATCATCTTGAAAACCTGGACTGCTTGAATGGCAAAAATATTGATGACGCCCAGGTTCCCAAAAGCACTTGCCTCAGTTAGGTTATCAGGCACCCCAGAATAATCAATGCAGCCATCGATGCTGATCATACCTTGCCCTGTTGATTTGGCCCATCAAGAGCATACATAATTCCAGGTGATTAAGGAAGAAGTATCTCTAGACCTCCTGAAAGCTCAAAGTAACGTTCCACATAAAGGGGTATTAGCCCTACCACCAAAGAGTGGAGGAACTATTACTATAGTGAAAGTGGAAATCAGAAGGTCTGAGTCATGGTTATCTTGTATATGAGATCTCCCATCCATGTTGTTTCATCCTCACTAATTAAAAAGATCTATTTCACTCCTGGCCTTAAATACACTCAAGGATATAGCACTAATGGTTTTAACAACTGTTAACTTTTTGGAGGATATGGCCTATTCTGCTGAAGAATTGCGCAGGGTTTTAGCCCACTGAGCAATGACCAAACAATATGGAGATTGTTGACCTCAATTAAACGTAATTATATATATAGAAATATGAGGCAATTTCCCCAATGTCGCTAGTATTTATTTTTATTATAATTTAACCGCAGACCCATTCTGCGTACATTCTCTACTTCCTCCTACTCGCTTCATATTTTCTTCTCCTAAAAATCTCTTCTTCTTTTTCTCTCTCAACTCTTTTAACCCTCGGTATTCCTCAACAGACTCAACACATTTTGATTAGTTATTCTCGATTTGCTATCAATGTAGAATTCGTTTGTCCATCAAGGCTTCAACGGAAATTCCTCAATTACCAAACCCTAATTGAATTTGGTTGATTCTCCGCGCATTGCTCTAACATATTATTTACCCTAAGAGCTCGCTTCACATTGAATTAATGATTCACTGGAACACTACCTTATTGCCCAGTCATATTGAAATCTCAACATTACCCCCCTTAACTAAATGATAAGCGCCTATTGCTTGTAGGCCCAAAGGAACTTTGCGTGTACTCAGTTGATTATCTGACCACTTGCAGGTGCCTTAATGGTGTATGCATCAGCCCTGGTCTTCTCAATGATCTCAAATGGTACACTCCATAAACTGGAGAGCTTGTTCCTTCTTCTAAACCCATGTTGGTTATGAAACAGGACCTATTCTCCTACCCTGAACTGCGGAAGTCTGCTGCATCTACATTGATCAGCTGCATGATCCTGAATCTTCTTGGCAAGACTAATGGAATATGCCTCAGTTTGAAGTTTAATCAACGCATTGGTTAAGGTAGACAAATAGCGGTGAGGTTCAACTCCACCAGTATCCTCCACACAGGAGTAAAGCAATGCAGGCAGCGCTGGATGTCGTCCATAGAGCAATTGGAATGGACTCTTACCGGTTACTGAGTGGTAGCTGATATTGTACGCAAAGACAGTGGTGGATAAAAGGGTGCTCCAGTATGATGGCCGCTCATTTACAAGCTTTTGTAAAATATTTACCAAGGTCCCATTAACTCGTTCCACCATTCCATTAGATTCAGGGTGGTAGGGGGTAGTTAAAACCCCGCGGATTTTCATGAGCTCATTCAACATGGCCAATATATGTGATGTGAAATTAGTTCCATTGTCCATTAGGATAAATTGCGGACAACCATGGCGCTGTATAACACACTATAGGATGAACTTGGCGGTAGTGACAGCCCCCAAATCCTTAATAGCCTTGCTTCTACCCATCTGGTCAAATGTTTGATGGCAACTATTATATATTTGGAGAGTTTTGCGCAAGTTGGCAGAGGCCCCACCACGTCTAACAAAACTGTATGTCATGTGAACCAAGGCTTAACCAACTGGTAGGTGGTTTTCTGATGGAATGGTTTCTCCACTTGGCACTGATGGCAACAACCAACCGTCTCAAGCACATCATAGTGCATACTTTCCCAATAGTAGCGGGGTCTCAAGAACTCCAACAACTTTTTCAACCCTCTATGACCTACCACTCTATGGGCATCCATAATGATTGTGGCCTTGGCAGAGGGTTTTGGAAAACTCAGCATCAATTCCACCATCTGCTTATACAATTCCCCATTGCGCAAGAATGTATACTGTCTGAGTTCATCTAACGCTTTGATCATGGGAAGCAGCTCATCATGATATTTGCCCACAATCATTTTTTTGTACATTATATATGCCACATCTGCTGTAATGGTGACTGTGGGTAATTGAGAAAGATAGTCCGCATTCTGATGCTTTGCCCCTGGCTGATGCGTGATCTCAAAATCATAAGCCTGGAGCATCAACGCCCATCGCGCAAGTCGCCCTTCAGGTTTCCACAGATTCTGTAGCCAGCGCAAGGAGGCATGATCCATTACCACTTTGAATTTCACCCATGTAGGTAAAACCAGAATTGTTTGTATGCATAAATCACCGCTAAGCACTCTCACTCAGTCACAGTGTAATTCCATTCAGGGCCAGTTAGCTGCGGCTGCAATATTCAATTAGGTGCTCCACACTGTCATCGTCTTTTTGTATAAAACAGCCCCTTACAGCAGAAAGTAAAGCGTCTGTTTGCACAATAAACTCTTTTTCAAAATTGGGGTATTGCAAAACAGGCACTAGCCAACGCTGTTCATAATACATTAAAAGCGGTTTGACATTGATCTGTCCAGGTGAATGCAGCATTTTTCTTAAGGAGCTCAAAGAGTGGAGCCTTGATACAGCTGAAGTTAAGAAAGAACCGCTGGTAGTAACTGACCATCCCCAGGAACACCTGGATGTCTTGCTTATTGCTTGACTTAGTCATCTTGCGGATGGCTTCCACTTTGGCTGGCTGTGGACTAAGCCCTATGGAGTTTACCACAAAGCTGAGGTATTCCATTTGTTCTTTAAGGAAGTGGCACATTTGAGGTTTAATATTGATATCAGCTTCAGCTAGGCGGCAGAATACTTGCTCCAGGTGTTAAAGATGCTCCATGAACATCCCTGAAAATACGTTGATATCATCAAGGTAGACAAGAACGCAAGACAGCTTTAGGTCACCCAAAATAGTATCCATAGCCCGCTGAAACATAGAGGGGGCATTACACAAACCCTGTGGCATATGTGTAGGCTGGAACAATCCTTTTGTGGTAATTATAGCACACTATTTTTGTTCCACTGCTAGCAACTTGATCTGCCAGTACCCTGATATCAAGACCATAGCAGAGAAATATTTGGCCCCACCTAACCGTTCTAAAGCGTCGTTGATTTGTGAAAGCGGGTACAAATCTTCTTTCATAATGCTTTTAAGCTTCCAATAATTGATTACTACTCAATTGGATCCATTTTTCTTTTTGATGATGAGCACCGGAGATGCCCAGGGACTTTTTGACATCTCCAACATTCCATGTTCCACCAAGGTATCTATTTCTGCAGATACAACTTCTTCCATTGCCTTTGAGCGATGGATGTGTCATGACCTGATAGGGGTGGTTCTCCCTGTCCACTTGATGCACAACCCCATGAGTGCAACTCAAGTCATGATTGTCAGTTGCAAAAATGCTGCAATATTTTTCGAACAGATCCATCACCCTGTCCTTCTGATCCTCCAATAGACCATTTAACAACTCCTGTGGAACCACTATCATTACGCTGAAGATGGTTTTTCAAGGCAAGCCAAAATCTTCCCAGGAGCCAAAGTCATGTAGCTGACGGACCTCATCAATAGGAACCAGGTGTAGGTAAGCCACCGCTTGGTGCCACTGAACCTTCATCACCTCCTTTTGCAGATTTGCTACCAACACCTTCACTTCCCCCTTCCTTGGTAACATTAATTCAGGAGCCACATGAGGTTCAAGCTGCGATTGGTGATAATGCCCCACAACCTCTCCATACAGGCCTCCCATAATATTAATTTTGAGCTCAGTCCCAATTATGACCTGATGCCCCAAAGAAATAGTCCAAGCATTTGCAGCTCATAATGAAATCCCTTTGTACTCATAATTTTGGTTTGGAAGCGTTCAGGTCTTCTGCTTCATCTGTCAATATCTTACAGGATCACACCATCGCTATAAGAAAGATTGAATTGCCCAGAGCGGATTGGGTCATCTGGGACTCCTTGAGAAGTAAAATAGATAGGGATCTGTTGTTCCAGTATACTGATGGTTTCATATGCCATATTAACCACAGCCCCAAAGTGCCACATAAATGCAGCCCCAATCAACATGTCATAATGGTTATTAGGCAAAACCACAGCTGGAGCGGATACACTGACAGAACTGAACCTCAAGGGCAATGAGCTATATGAGCCTTATGACACAGTACTCTGGGCCCCCGCAGTTCCATACACTACTCGGTGGTCCACATCTGGCTCCAGCGGAAGCTTAGCTACAAGTTTGGTGGATATTATATTGACAGGAGTGCCTGTATCAACGATTGCCCAAATTTTGGTATTCTGTACAAATATATCACAGTAGGTGCATTCTGAATAAGAAGAACCCTTAGTGTTTGATACATAAACATTCAAGGGCGTTTGATTACCCAGAAAAGTGTACACACCAGCCCCAACATGAGGATATTCTTGAGCAATCTTTTCTACAGGAACCGACACATCCACCCCCTCCAAAGCTGCAACATATTTGGAGGGTTCACTGCCAATTGTACCATTCCACTTAAGGATTTACCAGGCGTACAGCTTATACACATATTAGTGGAGCCCCATGTCTGCATTATTAGGATTTCTACCTCAGCTTGAGGCCAAAAGGTGGTAAGGGATTTGTTGGTTTAGTAAATCCTCAGAGTGTGCCCCAGAGGTGAAACAGGGTGATTCATGATGTATATCAGGGACAATTACAAATTGAATTAGCAGAAGCAAAGTGTCCTTTCTCTACTCTGCTCGCCTTTTTCCCTGTACATATGGGACATCAGATACTGTGTGGACCCTTGGTTTGGCCCAACAGCTAACCGCATAATGACCTGTTTGGCCACACCAAAAAAATGTTTGAGACTGGCACTCGTCTTGAAATCACCCCAGAAGATCTAGGTCTACTATTGGACCACGGTTTATTATGAGCTCAAGGATAAGCGGTTTGATCATAATAAGGACGTAGAGGACCCGCCCATGAGTTAGGTGGCTGAGGAGTGATTCACCGATTACCCCCATATTGGTGGGATACTTCATTTAGTGGAATATCCGTGGAAGGTACAGGATTCTTCTGCTCCACATTGGGAGCACTAAAAGTGGCGGATAAATGGCGTAAATGATGGATGATTTTGAGTAACCCCACATTTTCCTGAAGAGTGTACGCCATAGCATTATGAAATTTGCGGTAGGGCTTGAGAGCTGCTGTCCTCGGATATGCGCACCTCCTCATTAGATAAGACATTGGCACCCAACAACATATGAGCCTCATTAGTGAATCGCTCTGCAAACTGTGTTAAGGACTCATTTTTTTGAAAAGATATTCTAAAAAGTCTGCCTTGCGTTGGGCCATTTTTGCTTTGCCCCCAAACAGGCGAATTGCAGCTCCTTCACCTCTTGGTATGCTATAATACTGTCTTTAAGATAACAAGTAACTTGATCAGCACTTGAAACGTCCAACGCAGATAACAATAGTTTAGCTTTTCGTTGATCAGAAGCCCCCTCTATGGCAAACTCAAACCGCTTGAAAAATCCATGTATGTTACCATCACAGTTAAATGAGGGCAGCCTGTCACTTCATATTTCTTTTCCTCAACGATCTTATCTAATTTATACTCTGCACAGTCTAGCTGCTCCGTTGTGCTGCTCAAAAGGTTGGCAAGTTGGTTGGCATGGTCACCTACCAAAAGCAGTTAGCGAAAGGCATGGTTGAGCTGCTCAGTAATATTCTTGTTCTCCTGAAGCAGCACTTTTTGCGCCTGAAGTAAGGTATCCAAAGCAAGCTTCAGTTCCCCATAGTGAGTTATTTCAACCACTGGGGGTAGTACTTCATCAAAGCGAGCTCGTTACACCATAAGTACCATTGATGAAGCTGTAATTAGTTGATCAATGGGCCTCCTGTAGTGAGCGCCACTGTTTAATTTTTGGTGGATATGGCCTATTTCCGCTGAATAATTGCGCAGGGTTTTAGCCCACTGAGCAACGGCCAAACAATATGAAGATTGTTGAACTCAATTAAACGTAATTTTATATATATAAATATGAGGCAATTGCCCCAATGTCATTAGTATTTATTTTTTATATAATTTAACCGCAGACCCATTCTGCATACGTTCTCTACTTCCTCCTACTCACTTCTTCTTTTCTTCTCCTAAAAACCTCTTCTTCTCTTTCTTGCTCAACCCTTTTAACCCTTGGTATTCCTCAACGGACTTGACAAATTTTGCTTAGTTATTCTCAATTCTATATCAATGTAGAATTCAATTGACTATCGAGGCTTCAACAGAATTTCTTCAATTACCAAACCCTAGTTGATTTGGTTGATTCCCCGCGCATTGCTCTAACATATTACTCGCCCTCAGATCTCGCTTCACATCGAATTAACAATTCACCAGAACACTAGCTTATTGCTTAGTCATATTGAAATCTTGAAAATGACACTAAAGTGATTAATGCATATTTGATTTTGCTAATCCAAGTTGGCAAGTTAGTCTTATTTGTTCCCAAAGTTTCCCTAGAAAACAGTCAATATGATATACTTTCAGGATGCAGTTTATGATCAAATATGAAAAAGTCATTACCTGAAAGAAAAATATCTATTTCTCCTTAACTATGAAGTACCCTTTGTACTTGATAAAAAACTCCGGTGATAAAAATTACTCTTGTCTGGTCAAGTACCATGTTTCCGCTTTACTTTTGCGATATTCTGCCTCTAAAAAACATGAAAAAGCTACTAGACTCAGTAGATGCAGCAGAGGTCATACCATTTTATTCCACTGAGGAGGTAAAAATTAAACCAGGAGAACAAAGAGTGGTTTCTACCAACATATCCCTGAGTAAACCCCCAGACTGCTTGCTGTATATTACTAGTGTCAATGGAGTAAGTAGGTTTGAACCAAGGTTTCTGCCAGGAGTCCTTGATCCAGCTTATCAGCGACCTATTGAACCAATATTTAGAAACCTAACCAACCATGATATCTAGTTAAGAAGAATCTAAACATTTGGAAAGGTCAATTACTTCCCATTGGTAAAATTGACAAGGTACATTTATTGGTACTCACCTAGATTTAGGACTACCCATATAATAATTTAATTTGAGATAATTCTAAATTCCAAATATCTGATAAGTTTAATCAAGAGGAATTTGATAAATTGTACCAATTACTTGAAGATTATCAGGATGTTTTCTGCACGTCATATGTTGACAATGGTCACATGAAAGACTGGACACATAGTATAGATGTAGGAGATTTAACCCCTATCTTATTGAAGCCATATATGAAGTCAAAGGTAGAGGAGCAATACATGAAGACTGAGCACAAGCATTTATGGGATGCCTGCTTACTTGTGCCCTCCTAGAGTCCATGACCATCCCTGCTGTTACTTATATAGAAGAAGAATGGTGGTCACAGAATAGTGATGGATTACCAGAAGCTAAACAGCTTCACTAAGAATGACAGCTATCTGATTCTAAGAATTAAATGATGCTCTGGCCTGATACTCCAGCTCAAATTTCTTCTCTGCGA
This sequence comes from Massospora cicadina, assembly GCA_022478985.1. Lineage (NCBI taxonomy): Eukaryota > Fungi > Entomophthoromycota > Entomophthoromycetes > Entomophthorales > Entomophthoraceae > Massospora > Massospora cicadina. The sequence goes on along the minus strand of JAKSZP010001702.1, from coordinate 27,356 downwards.
TGGATCTTACCAGCAATCATTGGTAAATTCCTATTGCCAAAAGATCAAAAAAAATTTGCGTTAATATGCACAAAAATTATTCCAACCTACCCAACTCCTCAGGAATCATGCAATGCTCCCACTTCATTTCAACAGGCAATGGATCACATCATTTAAGATCTTAAATTCAGCTGTGTGATTGTGTACCTAAATGACATAACAGTATTTTCCAAAACCTTTACCAAAATTCAGACCATCTCAAATCAGTTTTTCAATGACTGAGAGAAAATCATATCAAAAATAAAACTTGAGAAATGTACTTTTTCTAGAAGGAACTGGAGTTTTAAGGACATGTCATATTGCAGGAGGTATTTCAACTCTTGCATGATAAGGTTGAAGCAATCTCCAAGATTTTTGAGATGAAGATCCTTTAGGACATACAGGTAAAATTAGAAATAATGGAATGGTACCATCAATTTATCCCCAAAGTTTGCTCAACTTGCCAAACCTCCTGTCCATTTGCTTAACAAAAATACCCTTTTGTGTGGGGAGTAGATCAAAAACTGCATTTAAGTCAATAAGAGTTTGTTGAAGATAAAACCAATTGTTTAACATCTGGATTATAGATAGCCCTTTTTCTGTTTACTGATGTCTCTGACTTATTTGTGGGCGCCATCCTCTCTCAATTGTATGATATGGTATTTACCACACCGTGTTATTTTATAGAAAAACACTTTTTAAAGCTGAGCGAAACTTAACGTCATGGAAAAAGAGTACTTAGCTTTTCTTCTGAAAGTGAAAATTTCTGGCCTTTCCTGTATGGTACAAACTTTACTGTTGTTACAGATCATGATTATTTAAGTGGCTGCAAAACATGAAAGATCCAATAGTAAGGTTAGCTCAATGGGCTCTCAAACTTCAGCATCACAACATGAATATCGTCCATCAAACTGGAATGAAGCCATGTATGTAGATGTACTGACCAGATTGCCCCTACCATATATAGACAATAGTATAGCTGAATGGTTACATGACCTAAACATGAAGCCAGACTCTTGGGAGGATGAAGATGAACCAGTTCAGAGGATGCTCAAATGACACACTCAAAATAAATTCTAATAAAATTACTTTACAAGAAATTTGTAACTGACTGGTTACCTTACTTAAGACCTTTGGAACAGGTACCAGTGATAATGGAAACCCACAATACCTTAAGACATGTTAGGACAAGAAACTTACAAATGGACAAGGATCACTACTATTGGGAAGAAATACTGAACTCTGTAGTGGAAGCCTTAGACACTAGCATCATTTATAAAAACAGATGTCACATAAGGTCAAGTACAAGCATCAGACAATGACCCCTCAGCAGCCATTTCATACTACCAGTTTAGATGTAATATGTACCTACTTGAATCCACAGGAGGAAATCAATAAATCATTATTGGGATTGGTCATTTCATGAAGTGGGTCAAAGCAATTGCCATTATAAACAGACCATCAAGGCTACAGATAACTTTTTATACCAAAATAGAAGTACTAGGCACAGCTGCCCGCAGGTTCTGGTATCCAACAATAAATAAACTTTACTTCAAGAGTTGTGAGGATCTTATCTGCAAGAAAGGAAACTCAACAACTATTCTCAGTGTCTTACAACCCATAAACTAACGGGAATGTAGAAAGAGAAAATATAAACGTTGGTTTCAATTTTAAGCAAGGTGGCCACTACCAATTCGTTACACTGGGACCAATATCTATCAATGAGATGATATCACAGGATAAATTTTTCACATTAACAAGATGTCTACATTCAGGGCCTTATACAGAAGTGAACCTGGAATTTCAGCTCTATTAGTTTGTGAAGTTACCAGTGAAAACACCTTTGATCCTGAGAAAGCGCTAATAATATAAGCTAAAAAAATCATTTAATTGCAATAAGATGTGAGGACACATTTTAGCCAAGTCAGCTACAAGAGACTTTCAAGCAGCAAATGCCTCTCATCAATCACAAAATTTTTAGATTTCAGACTTAATCTTTTACAATCATAATCATATAGCACCCTAAGGAGAAAAATTAAATTTTATCTGTGATAGCCATATGTTATACCTTATAAATGTGGAGATAAGTACCTAAACAAATCTTAATACTGGAGTAATTATTAACTGCATATATAGCCAATTCTTGTATTGGTACTCCCTTGTAAAAGTCTTTAAGCGGATGATGTCAGAACCAAGCTATCAGACATGACAAAAAATATTGACCATTTGACTCCCTCAACAGAATCAATGCCTAGACACAGGAAGGGAGTTACAGGAGTTACCTAAATAGATTACCAAAAAATTGATAGTACAACTCAAATAAATCACAAAAATTCCGTTGGACTATATGAGTCTAGAATAACCTGAGATGAAATCCTGCCTAATGAAAATGAAGGTTTATCAGAAGGTTAGGAAGCACTACACAAGGTGTTACTCAAGGCAGTAAATTAAGATGAACCCACAAAAGGGTAAGAAATAAGAATCTGCCCAAAAATTAACCTAAGTGATACCAAATCTGTCCAACCTGGTATATTTTATTTAATTTTAAATTTATTTGAGGTATGCTAACCAGTGGATGGACATTACCAAAGCTTCAAAAGCAAACAAACAAAAAAGAACCAAAACAAATGAAATGACAAAAGAAACCTTCCAAGCTTTTCTTTCCTGTAACAATCATATTAGCTAAAAAGATTTAATATGAACAGCAAATTTGATAATCACACAGTATAAACGGGCAATATCAATAAAAGAAATCTAAATTGGGTAAAAGTTTTATCAGGAATTGTGCAGAATGGTATGCTGAAGAGCAAGAAACGCCTGGGGGGACTGGGAACCAGTGCCGCTAAAAAACCATAAACCCAGACATTATCCAGGTTTGTGGAATTTACAACTAAACAAAAGCATAAAAAAATCCAACTTTATCAACTCCTCTCACCAGTAGAGCACGGACTCCAACTCTACCTATGAGTTGATTCTCCAACTCTGTAAGAGAAAGTGGGAGAGTAACAGGCCTCCCTATTCCCCCATACAGCATATGTTACCAACCATACAATCCACCAAGACTGGATTGACATGAGATTTGAAACCAAAGAAGTGCATATGCTAATATAAGAACCTGCATCGAAATACCCCTCACTGAAGGAAAAATAATTGTGCACACCGTGTGCACCAGATGAAACAAAGTGAAAACCCTGTTCATCTCTTTTGACTCACTCCCAATCAACATCCCCCACAAGGTAATTGAGGTGGAGCTTCAAGCTGGACTTTCCAGCTATGGAGAGATTAAACAATTTAAACTGCAGCAGTTTCACCTGATGCTGAACCTATGCACAGGTAAGGCAATAGCCATGATCAAACCGCTCCCCAAGGTGGCTGAGGACCTCACAAAGATCCCACGATCAGTGATGTTTCACCTCCAAATGGGTCATGTCAAAGGAATTCCGCGTCACACTGGAAAGCGCACCACCAATCTGCAATTACTGCAGCGCATTGTGTCACAAGGTGCACGCATGCCCCATGAAGGAGGGCCTAATGTCCCCAGACTTCTGTGATGACACCATGGATGAAGACAGCAAAGACTTTGCCAAAATAATTGACACTAATTACGTCTTCCTCTGGGGAGAAGGTAGGCAGTACATTCTCATAGACCCAGTCTCATCAAAAGTGTGCAAAATGGCACAGAAGGCCCACAAACAGGCCGCAGCCATGGCAGCATCGCTCATGGCCTCCTCCATCACCCCCCAGCCAAGTCCAGGAATACATGGAGGAAATTAAATGAGCCAACCAATCATATCAGAATAACCAAGATGAAGAATTCTTGACAATTTGACTGAAACACCACATGATACCAATCAAACGAATTTAGCTGTACAATTAAGCTCCATCATTGGAAAACATGTGGGACACACACCTAAAAGTTCAATCTCTGCAACCACAGAGAGCAACCAGCACACTGCATCAGATTACCATGAGACATGAGTTAAAGAGCTAACTCAAACCCACTTAATGACAAGACTCACGCGGAATTGGCAAGGGTTAAGGGATCAAACAATCACACAGGTGGGACATGTCCAATCACCCAGAGCCAATACCAGAAATGGTGCAAAGGGGTAGGGCCAGATGGCCCTCCCAACTGCTCCTGAGGCGCCGCGGGCACCTCAGTATTATAAGGACGTTAAACATTGTGGGAGCCAGGGCTTAATTGTCCCAAGATAAAAAGCTGGACTTCCTGTGGATGCCCCCTGTAGATATCTGTCAGGAGAGTGTCTGTAACTCTCTCATTCCCAGCAAGGTGATGTGGGATGCAAACCCACATTGCTAGGGAACTAGTCATTAGGAGAATGGGAAATAAGACATCTCAAATGGTGCCTGTGCAAAAGGTACCCCAGGCAAGGGTGTAGAGCGCAACATATAGTACCAGGTAAGTGAGAAACATCACAGCTTGAGTGGACCCCAGAGGGGAGTCCATAATCAAGTGTAACTTGGCACCAGTAGGCTTGGGTGACTTGATCTGGAGGGGACCTGGGCAGCCCACAGGTGCCCCTGGGATTTTGGTAAATTGCGAGATAAGGTAGTGGCCCACATGGTAGGAGACCTCCCCAAAGAGGTCCATCACCAAGTTTGCCCAAGGAACCATTAGTAAAATGTAAAATAACGGGTAAATTTATTTAAGAAAGTTGACCAACAAGGAATGTTGGTCACAAAAAATGTATTTAAAGTGGGTTGGGGAAATTAAGGTTCTGCGCAAGTGCGCTTAAGCCTTGACGCTCCAATAAACAGACGCTTCCATTCATTTTAGTAAAATACACCAAAAGTGCCTTCACTTAAGTAATCAATTGAAGCCATATTTTACCCGAGCTCAGAATCTTATAACTTGAACGGGACTCAAACTCTTGCTCTCCAATCAACTGAATCAAACCATCTTCATTTATAAAATAAATCGTTCGTTTTAGTGCCTGAGCCAAGATAAGAGGCTGGGCGTTTTGCACCCCATTAGTATCAACCTGGGCATGCTTGGCTTGCACCCAGCGTTGATCTAAGGTGTGTTTCAGGTCAGGAAGAGCCTGAAGTTTCACCTTCTGGGCCTCCTGTCGCCCATCCTTATCTTTAGCATCAGTTCCCTCTATTAAGTCATCCAATTATGACATTACCCTCTCCTCCTTCTTGGGCTCCACCCCCTCCAGGGGCGTTTGCTAAAAAGAGGTTCTTATGTGCTGGCGGCAACTTCATAGTAGCAACGGCTGGCTTAGGCTGAGATCCTGCAGCCTCAGGGAAACGATTATGAAATGATTTAATCAGGTCTTGGGCATGTAAACAATCCCGTGCTGGCACCCAACTGTTCTCTGCTGCATCAAACCCTTTCCAAAATACCAAGTACTCAAGGTATCGCTTAACCCAGTGGGAGGCTACAATTTCCTCCACTTCCCATTCTGGCACCCCATCCACAAGATAAGCCTCAGGAGTCACAGGAGGAGGGCCCTCAAACAGGGTCAACTCGCTTTCATGAAAGATGGAAAAGATCTGAAACGTGGAGGGAAGATCCAAATGGTATGAGGCATGTCCCACCTTTCTAACTACACGGTAAGGACCAATCCTCTTTGGACCCAGTTTTTGCATGGCTGCTTAATAGGGATGTTGTGAGCATCAAGCATCACGATATCCCCTTCCTTGTATGCTGGACCCACTCGGCGCTTTCCATCAGCATTCTCCTTATAAACCAGCATAGCCGCCTCCAAACTTGTGGACACCCCTTGATGGACCTCCTTGAGAGTCTTAGCGAAGTCCAGCACCGCTTCCACTTTGGAACCACAGCTGGGCTCCATGTTAAAAGCAGGGTTAAAGCCGTGGTTAGCAAAAAAGGTGAACAACTAATTGATGAATGAAAAGTGTTGTTGTAGCTAAACTGGGCCATAGGAAGATGAGTAACCCAATCCGAATGGTCTGCGGTGGTGTAACAATGCAGGAATTGTTCCAAGCACTGGTTTACTCGCTCAGTCTGCCCATCTGATTGGGGGTCATAAGCAGTTAAACGGCAGGGGCAGATCTGAAGAGTTTTGCACAACTCTTCCCAAAAGGTGGAGGTGAACTGGGGTCCCTGGTCACTAATGATTTCTTGAGGAACCCCATGAAGCGCAAATACATGGGCGACGAAGAGCCTGGCCATTTCAGCGGCAGTTACAGTTGTTCTGCAAAGAATAAAGTGGGAGAACTTTGTAAAGCGGTCCACCACAACCATGATTGCATCATACCCATCTGAATTGAGTAACTCCACAATGAAATCCACTTATAGGGAAGTCCAGGGCCCTTCAGCCTTTTGGACTGGTACCAGCAACCCTGCTAAAGGTTGCCAATTAGGTTTCATTTAATTGCAGATCAGGCACTCTTTACAGTACTGCCCTACATGAACAGGCAAGCCCCTCAAATTGTAAGTGCGTCGTATCAACTCCAAGGTCTTTGCTTTTTCAGGATGACCAACGGTGATTCCGTCATGATGGTCCTGGATGATCTCCAGGCGCAGTGGTCCAGCAGGAACCCATAGGCAACCCTGAAACTACACCGTCTCACCATTCACGTGATAACCCCTGGTAATATCCTCTTGATTCAAAGCACTCTTGGCAAGGACTATAGTATATTCAGCCAACAATGGCTTTGAAGGGACTACCTTTCGGAACATAACATATTCTTCAGCATTTTTAAGAGGAGCAAACGCTGGCCCATGGCCAAGGGAGAAAGAGGTTGTGACGCAATCTTACCCAGCGGAATCATCAAGTGGGTATTATGCATTTTTAACTCCTTAGGATCAGATACAATGCAAGGTTTTGGCTCAAAGCATTCGCCAAACCATTATCCTTGCCCTTTGTAAACTCATAAGAAACCACAAATTGGGCCAGGTTCTCATGCCATTGGGTCTTCTGTGGGGTCACAATATGAGGTGCGCGGTAGTGCAATAAGGCACAGTGATCTGTAGAAACACAGAATGGTTGGGATGAGCCATGTAAGTGATGACATCAGTAGGTAAGCGCCTCAACCATTGCCAATAACTCTTTGTCATAAACAGCGTAGTTTAACTCTAGTAGAGACATTTTTCTGGAAAAGTATCCCACCAGATGCTCTATTCCATCCTCTCCTACTTGTAATAAACAGCCACTATGGCAAAGTTGTAGGATCAGTAGCCACAATGAACTCTTTTTCTGATTCTGCATGGTGAAGGACAAACGTGGACAACAGGGTGCACTTTACTGCTTGGAAGGCATCATGCAATTTGAGGGATCTTTAGAGCACTTTTGCTCCACTTGTCTTGTACAAGGGCGCCACCACCTCAGAAAGATTCGGTGTAAATTTCTTATGGAACGTACAAGTACCCAAAAAACCATCAATTTCTTGACTAAAGTTGGGGTGGGCCACTCACAAATCTCCTTCTCCTTGTCTGAGTTTATCATGTGACCTTGATCAAATACTAATTTGCCCAGAAAGGTGACCTGAGACTCAAAGAATTCACATTTACTTCTTTTTTAGAATAAGTTTAACTGCCCTCAAAAGCTCCACCACCTGCCAAAGGTGTACTTCATGGGACTCTTGATCAGGGGAAAACACAAGAATATCATCCATGTAGGCTACCGCGCATACCCCAGCAGGTCCCCCATAGCTGAACTGATTAATATGGCATTGAAAGATAGAAGGGCATTTTTAAGCCCAAAGGGCAAAACCAGAAACTGGAAAAAAATTCTGGTACATAATTTAGTTAGCCACTCCTGGACCTTCTTGATCTAGATCTGATTAAACGCGTTTAAGCAATCCAGTTTTTAGAAGACTTTCGCCCTCTTCACATAGCGAGTAATCTGTGAGTCCAATGGGATGGGATGCAAGTTTTTACTATGACGTTGTTGAGATTCCCATAATCTATGAATGGGCGTAAGGTAGGGGGTGGAAGGCGAGTCGGTAAGGGCGTATGGCTACCAACCTGAAGGTTGCAGGTTTGATTCCCACCCTTCACACATCAATTGGGGTGCCAGCCAAAGGAAGCTATTGGCGGTTAGTAGGTTTAATAACACGAAAACCTTACCCATGACGTAACCAGAAAAATTTGAGTCCCAATCTGGAGGTGGAAAAACTTTCTTTGACATAGTTGACCCTGTTCAGGTTTCATGTCGTTTCTTTCTTTTGGTAATGCCTGTCCCCAGTTGGCTTGCCTCGGTTAAATAAAATGAATGGGCGTAAGGTAACATTGGCCTAAACCACAAAGATAAGTGGGGAGAAAACTGGGGAGGTATGCTGAAATATTGCACCTTTAGCTAACTGCTCCTTAACCCACACGCCTAAGGCCACTTCCTCCAGTACAGTCAAAGGGTAAATGGGAGAAGATATATGTACCAGATCAACGATGAGCTTGAACTTGCAATCAAACTCTGAATGAGCTGGTAGTACATTGGCTGAAGACGCATCAAATGAAGATTCCAACCCTTACAAACAAAAAAGGTAATTATACTTTAGAGAGGGCTTCAGCAACGGGGCAAGACTGAGAGTGTGAATATTGGGCCAGTGTGGCAGATCTCCCTGAGAATTAGCCTCAGACAAGGGGACAACTAATATATGGCAAATCCCCAAAGTTAAGGACAAGGTATTATCTTTCAAGTTGGTCCTGACGTCATACTTTCGCCACCACAATGCTCCTAAAATAATGGGGTACAAGAGGTTTTTGATAGCTTGGAAGCAATCAGTCAAATGGTACTTGCCAACTTGATAAATCCACTACCCCAGAACTTTCAGCGTGGGAATACCTTTGGAAGCCCCTCCCCAAACCATATTACCTGGCAAGTAATTCAACTCAAGGTAGTTGGCCAGGTCTTATTTCATAAAATTCTCAGAGGCTCCTGTATCCACCAAAATAGTTGTTCTGATTTTCCCTGAAGGGGATGAAATGGTAGCAGTCAACAAAAATATCATGAATGGTCTTTATTAAACGCAGAAAACGCCAACACCTCACCAGAAAACTCTTCATAAGGCATCAGCATTCCTCCAGGGTACGTTTTTGCATTATAGAATGGAGAGGGATAATTGGCCACTCTTACTACTGAGTTCACATATCCCACCATATCTTCAGCAGTTGCATAAACATTTAAATTGCAAAAGTAACTCCCTTTTCACCGCCTGTGTTCTGCGGATCATGGTAGGGGTCAAGCGCGGGTTCTCTGAGGTGATCTGACATACTGAAATGGGCTCTAAATTAGAGCCACAAGAGATTATATTTAGCTCGCTTTTATATAAAAAACTAGCGTTATAAAACGCGTTTTGTCCATTAATGGTCCCATACTCAATTTGGCGGCGGGTTGTGCATTATTATCCAGGGCCATCATATCCAGGCCCTTTGCTGATGATCCCACCTGCACCATACAAAAGTGGTGCCAAGAAAAGAAATCATTTTAATAAAAGCGCTTTGTCAATTTTGGGGAGAGTTGGGGAATCATGACACTTGAATTGAAAAACGTCCAAATCCACAAGTATAAGCAAGAAGGGTAAGATTCCCAGTTGGAGGTAGCAAGAATAACGCTAAGGTACACCAACCATTGGAAAAATGAGAAAATGGTGGGGAGTCCCAATGCAGCCATAACTAATAACTGGCCCAACCAATTTACACTTCACAAAAATCCACATGGATAATTCTAGTGCACATAAAATAAGTTGATTGGTCGTCTAATGTCAGGAGAATGTCTGTAACTCTCCCGTTCCCAGAGAGGTGGTGCAAGGTGCACAGCCTCACCTCCAGGGAACCAGTCATTAGTATAAGGTAAACAGGCACTACGGAGGGTGCCAGAGCCAAAGTAACCCAAGGCAAGGGTATACAACGCGGTATATAGTAGTTGGTAACAAATAAACAACAATACTTGGGTAGCCCCAAAGGGGAGTCCATACCCAAGCGGAGATCTGTGCTGGAGTGCTTGGGTGCCTCGGTCTGGAGGGGACCAGGGGGCCCAGCGGTTCACCAGATCTGGTAGATAATTCTGTGAAAATCAAACGGTCAACATTGTTAGAGACCTCCCTGAGGAGGTCCGCACACAGGTTCTCCCAAGGAATCATAATTTTAAAAATATGTAAACAAATGGGGAAATTTTAATAAATAAAGTGACCAATGAGGAAATTTGGTCTTGAGAACCATGTTTTAAACAGTGGGAGGCGAGTCATCAATTGGGGAAAATGTTGCTAAGCCTAAGTGAACCAATTGGCGCGCCCTACCATTGGCCAGGGTACTGTAGCTCAAGATTGACTGAACTTGAGTTATTGATTGCAGGCTGAACCATCCTGATTTGGCAATGTTGAAAATCAAACAAGTTTAAACCCCTTTCTCTGAGCAACCAAACAGAACCATCATCATTAAGAAGATAGCTAGTGAGTTTTAACGCCTTTGCTGTAATGCAGGGCTGAGCATCATACACATCCCCTGGACCAACCTGGACATATCTAACCTGCACTCAGTGTTATTCCAAGGTATGCTTTAAGTAAGGGAGGTCCTACAGCTTTACCTTTTGGACTCCTGACGTCCAGCCTTATCTTTGCAGTTAGTTCCCTCAATTACGTTATGTAATCATGACAATATCGGGATAAATTTTATTACAAACATTAATTTATAAAAGGTATACTTGGTATTACTGTGGATCCTAGTTTGGTATGTTCATGAGATGATGGGTAAGCGTTTGGACCATTTTTCAGGGTTATCAGTGACAATTCATTCCATAGCGTGCATCAGAGTTGAATAAACTGTTTGGTCAAACTGTTACACTGAGGTTTGTACACTGTCATCATGGAGTGCCAAGTGTGTACCTGGGCCATCATTCCCTCATTTAATGTATTATTGAAATGGGATCCTGTTCAGTCAGTATAAGGGATTAGTCCATAAATAGTAAATATCTACAAGTAGGAACTTGGCTGTGATGCCCACTTTGGCCTGTGGAACTGCCTTGGCAACAGGCCAGTGGCTGAAATATCCATTGACGACTAAGATGTAATTTAGCCATCAGTTGCAACTTTTAGGGGTCCCATAGTATTGAGGTTCCACATATCAAATAGTCCAGGTGTACCTATAGGGTTTGAGAGTTTCTGAGCATCTGGAGACTTAGTGAATACTTGGCAGGCATAGCATGAAGCTATGTAGTTACTGATCTCAGTGTATGCGTTTGGCCACCATTATAAGGCAAAAAGGCTCAATGAGATGGCTTGTGCTCCAATATGTTCAGCAATGTCATATGCCTCATTCATCTACTGCACACATTGGTTCCTTGGAACCACCTGATCGACTGATCCTTTGGTGTGTATGTACAAGTGGCCTTCAAAGAATAGAAATTTCAGACAATATTTTTTGAATGACAGTATATCCTGGATATTGTTTGGCACTTCAAAATCTTCCAGGAACTTCCATATCTGTAGGAGCTCCTACTTTGTATTGATCTCCCCATATGGAATGTTGCTAGCCCAACTGGGTTATAGTAAATTCACAATAGTCTATATGCCATCATTTTGTGTTGTATAAACAGATGAAAAAAAAATTAGAGTCAAACTTTATTATCTTATAAAGCCAGAGTACTCAGTGTCCATTAAGAATTAGATAAGTTTGGCAGAAAAATCACAACTAAATTGTTGTTGGATACAGTGATCTGCCAGTCCAAATGATAATAGCAGAATATCCCAAGGGTAAAAAGCACCGCCAGAACTTCTTTCTTATGAGTTGAGTAGTTGTATTCCACCAGGAGCAAATTTTTTGGAAATAAATTTGACAGTTAGGTATTTATTTTCTTGTATCTGGGTGAGCATAGCCCCAATGGCTGGATCATTGGCGTCTGTGAACACCTGTAATTCCTCTTCAAAGTTGGAAAGATTAGGATAAGAGCTTGGATTAAAGCATTCTTTAGGCTAAAAAACTTTGGTTTATGTGTTGGAGAATTCCCAAGAAGTTCCCTTCTATTGGTATCAGAACAATAGGACAAATACCATACTGAAGTTTGAAATAAAGTCCCAATAGTAGTTAACAGTTCCCAAGAAGCTCAGGAGTTCAGCGGCATTGTTTAGTATGGGCCATGTTGTTAGGATTCTCCCTATGCAAGATGGAATCCTTGTCCCTGGAAGAATGTCATTTGATACCAATATGCAGGCTTGATTTTCAAGATGTCCAAATGGTCCCATAAGTCCCAAATTAAGATATGATTCCATTTCATTAATTTAAAATTTAAAGCTGAGGTTTTGTTAGAATTACTCCAATTTGGTTAACAATTATTATCTTTTTATTTTAATTACTTTGCATAATCCCCTCTACCACTGTCTCCCTAAGTTTAATCCCAGGAGATGAACTTTTTGGGTAGAGGACAATTATTAGTGTGTTGTCATTGCTCACCAATGCCCCAAACCAAGATAGCAAATAGCAAGGTGGTCCATGGAATTCTTGGCCTATCATATGCTGTGCATAGATGTTTTCCGGGTTTTAACCTCATTTCCCATTAGTTCAAACCCCCTTCATCCTTCATCAGTGCAGTATCATCCCCAGTCAGACCACCTTAAATCAAATTAAAAAATTTACTTTGCATAAATTTAAATACTTTCTGAATTTGCCAATTCATCCAACAAAGATCTTACCAATTGGAAATCTCAGGAATCTGCTGCTTTGATCAAAAAAAAACTTTGAGCACTGAAAACCTTTCCTTTCCGCCACTCCTTTCATTAAATAACTTTACCCCACATAATCCCAATATCTTTATAGTTTGTTAACATGAAAATAATATCAGGAGATCAAGCTGCTCAGCTGACCTTACAGTTGAAATGAGATAGTTAAACACCTGAGAATCAAAATCACTTTTCAAAATTCCCATTAATCCTGAATCTCCTTATAAATCAACAGTACTATATATAATACTTATTTAATTGAATAAAGTATTTTTCCAGCAAAATTTAGTAGTTATCTTGGTTTTATTTAATTTTATATCTTATTCCAATGGTCAAAGTCTCATCCAGTGCTGTGAACTTCAAAGCCCTGCCCTCAGATTCTTGCACCGTCAGTGATTTCCTCCTGGCCACCTGACAAAATGATGCACCCTATCAGGTATCTTCTGAGTCACACCAAACTGGATATAGCCTCAAAAATGGATAAAGAGAGACAATTTACAGTTGCACTCCTAAGCCTGATCTTTTGGTCTACTTACTTTGGAATGGATAAGTTCCAATATCCGTGGAAGTAACTTCAAAAAGAAGCTCTTCAAGTGTGACCCAGAAGAATATGACTTTGTGCAACTCAAGATGCACAATCATCTAAAACCTATACTTCATTATATGATTATGTTGAAGAATTTAAAAAAGATGTAATTGAGAAACAAAGCCAACATTGCAATAAAAAAAGCATGAAAGAGATATAAATTATTATGAGAAAGTAATGCAAAGTAGCAGGAAATTTTGAATAAAGCTCAAAAAGAGTTATGGGAAGATATCACACTTATGAATGACTACTGGCTTTTAAGATTTGCTTCCTTGAATGAGAAAACTCTCTGTAAAAATTTCTTTATACTGGTCCAATACAAAAAAGAGGTTATCTAAGTTTAATCCTGCCCTCAATTCCAAAGGTCAACCTAATTGGAGGGCTTGAACTTTAAAAACACAATACTTTTAATAATAAAACTAATAGTTATTTATGTGATTAAATTGAGTTCTATATTTTAATGTCATTTTCCACTTTGCTGCTTCAGAGCCGAATATTTAAATGAAGCTCAAAGGCTGTTTGGACCCAAAAGTGCCAAATGACAAATCAACCTTAGCCAACAAACCTCAACAATGCTATTAAGCCAATCTTTTTGGGACAGTTCAAGAGCTTGTTTCTGAACTTGATGATGGCATCCAACTTTGAAAGCCCAATGGGAGCTCTAAATGCCACCAGAGAATCAAATTACCAAAATTGTTGGCAAGTTGCCTGGGGCTTACCTATGCTCAAATATTGACAAGCTCTATTACTTCTCAATTACAAGTCTACCACTTTTTGATTCCAATTTCTCCCCTCTGAAGATTGGGCCAGACATTGGCAAAAGTAATTATCAAGCTTACCTGGTTCTGCTCTCAGCCTGGGATAATGCCATTAGTGACAAAACATGTCCCAAAATTAATTCAAGTGGCCTGCAATCTAAGACTGGGGATTTAGTTATTGATATAAAAAGCTGAGAACTCACCAAAAAACAAACTGTTGTCCCAACCATCAAGGCACCACCCATTAATCATTTACCTGAACCAGTATTTGTTATAAAAGTTAGGAGCAAGACTTTTTGCTCAGATGATCTGTGCCCCACAGATTTCAAGTTAGTTTTCACCATCAACAAAAAGAAAAATATACCAAGATTATAGCTGGGACCAAGACTTACTCCTCTTGAACAAGGCTTGAGGGGTCCTCATTGGGATTCTCCCTATGCAAGGTGGAAACCTTGTCCCAGGAATAATGTCAACTGGCACCAATATCAGGACTTGATTTTTGAGATGCCCAAACAGTCCCATAAGTCCCAAATTTTAATTTCAATTCCATGTCATCAATTTTTATTTTGAATTTGGGTATTGTTAGAATTACACTGAATTTGGTTAACAACTATCATATTTTTTTTTCATATTACTTTGCCTAATCCTGAGCCCTTTCTGAATCCGCTTATTCATCCAATGAAGTTCTTACCATTCAGAGATCTCGGGAATCTGCTGCCTTGATCAAAGAAACCCCTGAGCACTGAAAACCTTTCCTTCCACCACTCCTTTCAAGGGATCTCTTTACCCCACATAAACTAAAATCTTTACCAGCTGTTGCTATAAAAATATCAGGATATCAAGAAGCTTAGCTGACTTTACAGGTGAAAAAAGATAGTCAAATCACTTAGTTTTAAAAATGGCTCTTTGAAAATTCCCATTAATCATGAATACCCTTAGTTTTAACAGTGCTATAAATAGCACTGATTTTTTGAATAAAGTACTTTTCTAACAAAATTTAGTAGTTATCTAAGTTTTATTTAGGTTTTTAATTTATTCCAATGGCCAGTCTCATCCTGCGCCGCACACTTTAGAGCCCTGCCCTCAGATCCTTGTGCTGCCAATGATTTTTCTCTAGCCACCTGACACATGTGGAAATTGTCCTAGTTGGATGACATTATAGTAGGAACTGATGCTAGAGATAAGGCTGGGCGACAGGAGGCCCAGAAGGTGAAACTTCAGGCTCTTCCTGACCTGAAACATACCTTAGATCAACGCTGGGTGCAAGCCAAGCGTGCCCAGGTTGATACTAATGGGGTGCAAAACGCCCAGCCTCTGATCTCGGCCCAGGCACTAAAACAAACAATTTACATTGTAAATGATGACGGTTCTATTCAGTTTATTGGAGAGCAAGGGTTCAAGTCCCACTCAAGTTATAAAATTTTGAGCTCGGGTAAAATATGGCTTCAATCAATTACTTGAGTGAAGGCACTTTTGGTGTATTTTACTAAAATGAATGGAAGCGTCTGTTTATTGGAGCATCAAGGCTTGGGTGCACTTCCGCAGAACCTGAATTTCCCTGGTCCACTTTAAATATGTTTTTGTGACCAACATTCCTTGTTAGTTGACTTTTCTTATATAAAACCCCATTATTTTACATTTTTTATCAATGGTTCCTTGGGCAAACTTGGTGATGGACCTCTTTGGGGAGGTCTCCTACATGTGGGCCACTACCTTATCTCACAATTTACCAAAATCCTAGGGGCTCCTGTGGGCCGCCCAGGTCCCCTCCAGATCGAGGCACCCAAGCCCCCTGACGCCAAGCTACACTTGATTATGGACGCCCCTCTGGGGTCCACTCAAGCGGTGATATTCCTTACTTACCTGGTATTATATGTTGTTCTTTACACCCTTGCCTGGGGTACCCTTTGCACTGGCACCATTTGAGGTGCCTTCCTTCCCATTCTCCTAACGGCTAGTTCCCTAGCAATGTGGGTTTGCATCCCACATCTCCTTGCTGGGAACGAGAGAGTTACAGACACTCTCTTGACATTAGTTGACCAACCTTTTATTATATGTGCATAAGAATTATCTGTGTGGGACTTTCATTATTAGTAAATTGGGTGCGCTGGCCATTTTTCACTGCCACAATGGTGCTCACCACAGTTTTCTCATTTGGTTTTGTATTGGTGTGTCTTGGCGTTATTCTTGCAACTACCAACTGGGAAGTGCCCACCCTTCCTGCTTGTACCTTGTGGTCTCAGACTTTTTGTGATCCTAATGTCGTGATTCCTGCCTTTCTCCCTTGATTTACTTGGAAATTCATCAGGCCTTAGCTTCCCTTGAGCCAAAACCTGCGTTAGGAAAAATAATTTTTCTAGTTCACATCCACTTTTGCGAGGAGTGGATCTGTTGTCCCAGTTGTCTCCTGAGGCGGGTGACTGGGTTTTTGCAGTACTCTGCACACAGCCACTCTTGTGGTGGGCAATAGGGGGTTTGGAACAGGTCTTGGAGCAGAATCGACCTGATGAAGCATCCCTCCATTCCTTCTTCAATTTTTTCTCTGCATCAAGTGGGTCATCTGATGAAAGTATACTTGAGTGAATTCTGTGAAAAAGCCCAGGCTTTGCCATTAACTGATGAAGTTAAAACGTCATTTCTCCATTCAACCTTTGACATATCAATGCGAAACTCCCTGATTTGGCAGTTGCCTCCTTCCAAATTTGATCATCTTGTCAAAACCCTTTGGGGTAGTTTCTCCGCCCCAACCTGGAAGGGGCCAGGTAATTTGGCCATCATCAGATCAAATTATATAAATATGGAAGCCAAAAAGTCGCGCGCGCCTCTGAAATGAGGGAATCTTATCCTTTTAATCCTTCTACTTCTTCTAAATTTGAAACTGTACAGGGGTCTAGCCCCAAGAAGGAAGTAAAGGTTTCAGATGATTCTGCCATGATGATGTCACCCATGGTCATCCCTATAAATAGCACTTCCTCAACTAGTGATTTTTTCTTGAATCGTGAGATGCTTTCCACTGATTTCCTCCCCATCTCAGCGGAAATTGGGAACATTAAGGGTCTGAAGCCAAATTTAGCAAAAAAAGGATTCCATTATCATTTTCTCTCCTTAACACGTTTCTGAGGTGCATGCTGAGGCATCAGCTCTAGGCTTGGGGGTGATGGCCTTGGATAGCGATGCACACTGAACCCTCAGAGTGAGTATGGTTTGTTAGAACCAGAAAACGCGTTTTATAATGCAAACGATTTATCCCAAACCAAACCGTTTATTTTCTCTTATGGTCTGTATGAGGACCCCATTTCAGTATATCAGATTACTCCTGATAACCCTTGTTTGACCCCTACCATGATTAGGAGCTCTCAGGAAGTGGAAAAGGAACTTCGTTATAATTATAAAGATGTGTATGCACCTGCAGAAGGTGTGGTGGGATATGTGGCCTCAGTAGTAAGAGTGGCCCACTATCCCTCCCCCTTCCTATGATTCCAAAACATACCCCGATGGCTTGTTCAAGCCAGAGGAAGAATTTTTGGTGAGTTGATGGCGTTTTCTGCGTTGAATAAATCCCATTCTGGATACTTCTTGTTGACTGCTACCCTTACATCCTCTTATGGAAAGTTTAGCACAACTATTATGGTGGATACTGGTGCCTCAAATAATTTTATTGACCAAAACCTTGCTGACTACCTTGAGTTGAGTTACTCACCAGGTGGTATGGTTAGAGGTGGGGCATCTCAAAGTATCCCCACACTGAACATCATGGAGTCAGTCAATTTTCAGGCGGGTTCTTATCTATTGTCTGACCAGTTTCAAGCTATCAGAAACCTCTTGTTTTCCATCATTTTGGGTGTTGAGTGGTGGCGTAAGTTTGACGTCAGAACAAATTTAAAAGAAAACATTCCATCCTTGACTTTGAAAAATGGTCACCAGTTGATTGTTCCTCTGTCTGAGGAGAACGGCCAAGGCAAATTACCCCATTGGCCCAATGTTTCCAGTCCATATTTTGCCCCTTTGCTGAAGCCCACCGTGGGACTTTCCTTACCTTCTTGTTTAGAGGAGTTGGCAACTTCTTTTGATGCAGCTTCAGCTAGTACGCTACCAGAACATTCAAAGTTTGATTGTGAATTTAAACTTACTGTGGATCTAATGCATATCTCTTCCCCTATTTACTAATTGTTTGTCCGGGAGGAGGAGGCGTTGGATGTGTGGATAAAAGAACAGTTAGCCAAGGGTGCAATTTTCAGTGTACCCCCCTGTTTGCTCCCCACTGCTCTTTGTGGAGAAGGAGGATAAAACTTTACATCTGTGTTGATTATGTTAATTTAAACAATGTGACTGTACCTGACCTCCATCCCATCCCTTTAGATTCCCAGATTTCACGTTATGTGGAAAAGGCAAAAGTTTTCTCCAAGTTGAATTGCATCAATGCATTCAATAAAATCTGGATAAATAAGGGCCAGGAGTGGTTAACCGTATTCTGCACCAGAAAGGGAATCTTCCAGTTCCAGGTTATGCCCTTTGGGCTTAAGAATGCCCCTGCCATCTTTCAACGCCACATTGATGCTGCGTTGGGAGACTTATTGGGGGTATGTGCGGTTGCCTACATGGATGACATTCTGGTGTTTTCCCCCAATCATGATACACATGCAGTACACCTTCAACAAGTAGTGGAGAGATTGAGGGCCGCTTGCCTGACCCTCAAGATTAGTAAATGCGAATTCTCCAAGTCTCAGGTTACTTTTCTTGGCAACATCGTTTTTTGACCAGGGCCATATAATAACTCCAGACAAGGAGAAGGCTATTCGTGAGTGGCCTACCCCCACCTCTGTCAAGGAAATGAGGAGCTTTTTGGGGACGTGTACGTTCCTCAAGAAGTTCACACCCAATCTCTTTGAGGTGGCAGCTCCCTTATATAAGGCTAGCGGGGCCAAGGTGCTTCAGTGGTCCCCCATTTTGGAGGATGCTTTCCAAGCGGTGAAGTTCATCTTGTTATCCACATCCATCCTTCGCCATGTTGATCCTGCAAAGGAGTTCATTGTGTCCTCAGATGCTTCCAACTTCGCCATTGTGGCTGCCCTGTTACAGGTGGGTGAAGATGGGTCTGAGCACCCAGTGAGATATTTTTCTAGGAAAGTGTCTCTGCATGAGTTAAACTACGCCGTATATGACAAGGAGTTATTAGCAGTGGTGGAGGTGCTGATTTATTGGCGTCACCATTTACATGGCTCTTCCCAACTATTTCAGGTATGCACAGACCACTGAGCCCTGTTGTACTACCGTGATCCACAAGTTCTAACACCACGTCAGACCCGTTGGCATGAGACCCTTGCCCTATTTACATTTTCCTATGAGTTCATCAAGGGCAAGGAGAATGGTTTGGCGGATGCTTTAAGCCTCAACCCTGCTTTGGCTCCCAATCCATAGGAGGTAGAGATTCACAACACCCAGTTGATGATTCCACCGAGTATGATTCTGCCTCAACTTCCTAAGTCCACGGTACATACGCCAGCGCTCATGCCTTTGGAAAATGCAGCAGAATATAGCATGTTTAGTAAGGTAGTTCTTTCTTAGCCGTTATCAGCTGAATATACTGTTGTTCTCGCTAAAAGCGCCCTTAATCAGGAGGACTTATCCAGAAATTATCACATGAAAGATGAGATGGTGTGATTTCAGGGGCTCCTATGGGTTCCTGCTGGTCCACTACGCCTAGAGATCATCCAGGACCATCATGATGGAATCACCGTTGGTCATCCTGAAAAAGCAAAGACCTTGGAGTTGATACGCACTTACAATCTGAGGGGCTTGCCTGTTCATGTAGGGCGGTACTGTAAAGAGTGCCTGATCTGCAATTAAATGAAACCTAATTGGCAACCTTTAGCAGGGTTGCCAGTACCAGTCCAAAAGGATGAAGGGCCTTGGACTTCCCTATAAGTGGATTTCATTGTGGAGTTACTCAATTCAGATGAATATGATGCAATCATGGTTGTGGTGGACCGCTTTACAAAGTTCTCCCACTTTATTCTTTGCAGAACAACTGTAACTGCCGCTTAAATGGCCAGGCTCTTCGTCGCCCATGTATTTGCGCTTCATGGGGTTCCTCAAGAAATCATTAGTGACCAGGGACCCCAGTTCACCTCCACCTTTTGGGAAGAGTTGTGTAAAACTCTTCAGATCTGCCCCTGCCGTTTAACTGCTTATGACCCCCAATCAGATGGGCAGACTGAGCGAGTAAACCAGTGCTTGGAACAATTCCTGCGTTGTTACACCACCGCAGACCATTCAGATTGAGTTACTCATCTTCCTATGGCCCAGTTTAGCTACAACAACACTTTTCATTCATCAATTAGTTGTTCACCTTTTTTGCTAACCACGGCTTTAACCCTGCTTTTAACATGGAGCCCAGCTGTGGTTCCAAAGTGGAAGCGGTGCTGGACTTCACTAAGACTCTCAAGGAGGTCTATCAAGGGGTGTCCACAAGTTTGGAGGCGGCTATGCTGGTTTATAAGGAGAATGCTGATGGAAAGCGCCGAGTGGGTCCAGCATACAAGGAAGGGGATATCGTGATGCTTGATGCTCACAACATCCCTATTAAGCAGCCATGCAAAAAACTGGGTCCAAAGAGGATTGGTCCTTACCGTGTAGTTAGAAAGGTGGGACATGCCTCATACCATTTGGATCTTCCCTCCACGTTTCAGATCTTTTCCATCTTTCATGAAAGCGAGTTGACCCTGTTTGAGGGCCCTCCTCCTGTGACTCCTGAGGCTTATCTTGTGGATGGGGTGCCAGAATGGGAAGTGGAGGAAATTGTAGCCTCCCACCGGGTTAAGTGATACCTTGAGTACTTGGTATATTGGAAAGGGTTTGATGCAGCAGAGAACAGTTGGGTGCCAGCACGGGATTGTTTACATGCCCAAGACCTGATTAAATCATTTCATAATCGTTTCCCTGAGGCTGCAGGATCTCAGCCTAAGCCAGCCGTTGCTACTATGAAGTTGCCGCCAGCACATAAGAACTTCTTTTAGCAAACGCCCCTGGAGGGGGTGGAGCCCAAGAAGGAGGAGAGGGTAATGTCATGGTTGGATGACATTATAGTAGGAACTGATACTAGAGATAAGGCTGGGCGACAGGAGGCCCAGAAGGTGAAACTTCAGGCTCTCCCTGACCTGAAACACACCTTAGATCAACGCTGGGTGCAAGCCAAGCATGCCCAGGCTGATACTAATGAGTGCAAAACGCCCAGCCTCTGATCTTGGCCTAGGCACTAAAACGAATGATTTACATTGTAAACAATAATGGTTCAATCTGGTTTATTGGAGAGTGAGGGTTCAAGTCCCGCTCAAGTTATGAAATTTTGAGCTCAGGTAAAATATGGCTTCAATCAATTACTCGAGTTAAGGCACTTTCAGTGTATTTTACTAAAATGGAGGGAAGCGTCTATTTATTAGAGCGTCAAGGCTTGGGTGCACTTCCGCAGAACCTGAATTTCCCTGGTCCACTTTAAATATGTTTTTGTGACCAACATTCCTTGTTGGTTGACTTTTCTTAAATAAAAACCCCCATTATTTTACGTTTTTTATCAATGGTTCCTTGGGCGAACTTGGTGGCAGACCTCTTTGAGGAGGTCTCCAACCATGTGGGCCACTACCTTATCTCACAATTTACCAAAATCCCAGGGGATCCTGTGGGCCGGCCATTTCCCCTCCAGATCGAGGCACCCAAGCCCCCTGACGCCAAGCTACATTTGATTATGGACGCCCCTCTGGGGTCCACTCAAGCGGTGATGTTCCTTACTTACCTGGTATCATATGTTGCTCTTTACACCCTTGCCTGGAGTACCCTTTGCACTGGCACCGTTCAAGGTGCCTTCCTTCCCATTCTCCTAACGGCTAGTTCCCTAGCAATGTGGGTCTGCATCCCACATCACCTTTCTGGGAACGAGAGAGTTACAGACACTCTCTTGACAGAAATGGCTTTCACCTTAGAAGGGTCAGTGCACTCTCCTTCCAGCGAGATAATGTCACCTAGAAGCTTCAATTCTCTAGTGCAGAGCATCAACTTTTACTCATTAATGCTTAGTTTTGCTTCTTGTATCTGCTGGAGCACTTCTTCTATGACCTATAGATGTTGTTGGAAATCATCAGAAAATATGATAATATCATTAAGTAGGCAGTAGCACACTAATTTATCAATCGCAGAATAATTTATTTAAATACTATTTGGAATGTTTTAGAAGCTTGGTAGATCCAAAAATTATTTGATTGTATTTAGATTGTCCAAATTTGGTGATGAATACTGTTTTCAAATTAGATATTCATCAGTTTCTAGTTGAATATATAAGAATAAGGAAACTTTTCTTTCTCGTTGTAAACACTTTTGCAACCTATTCAATTCAAGACTAAATCTAGTTTGATAATCTCATAGAGGAGATTAGTCTGCGCCCATGTCTGGGAGCAGTTGGGCAAGCAAGGCAAGAGGAGCAGGCGGAAGGCCCGCGGCCTCTAACATTCAAAAACGCCCTGAGAATCTGGCGGAATAGAAAAAAATCTAAAAAAACTGGCGGTCAAAATTTCCTTAGAGATAATCGTGTGGCTAGCACGATGCAACCAGTATATCAATACGCCACACTCCCAGCCACTTTTATTGGTGGATATTGGAGTCCGTGTGTATCTGGACATCCAAAAAATGGCCTTATAGGAAAAATTTTGTGAAGATGTACACAAAATTTTCCCAACTGCGGTGTACGTTGCACCTCACTCCATGTCATTCAGTTGGCTGGACCTAGGTTTCAAAAGCAAAATAGCAGCAGATGTGGCTGCAGTGGTGCGCATAGTGGTTGACCTCCCTGAAGGGCAATGGGTTATTGAAACCATATGCACCAGATGGACAAAAATCAAGCCAAATTTTCCTCACATTTGACTTTTTGCCTACTACGGTAAAACGTGACATTTTGGAGCAACACCTGAAAGATGGTCTCGCCATATACGGCGAAATACAATCTTTCAAAATGCAATGATTCATGCTGATGCCACATCTGTGCACCGGCAAAGCCATCGCAGTTCTGACCCCAACTAAGGAGATCATGAAGGACCTAACTCAGATCCCGCACTCCACCTTTATTGACATTGCAGGGCATACCACCCACCCATTCTGGGTAACCGTGGACAGCGCGCCCCCATTTGCACCCACTGTGATGCGTTCAGCCATAAGGCGCACGCATGCCCCATCAAGGAGGGCGTCACATTCCAAGAGCACCCCTCGGTGGCCATGGCCAGCGGAGAGGCGCACTATGAACCAACTGCAAGCACCAAGGAGGCTTTCCCGTGGGGAGCACAAGGCTGCTACCTATTGGTAAAGCACATCTCCCCACAGGAGCAGAAGAAGGCCAAACAGGCCCATAGGGCCACGGCCAAGGAGGCAGCCAAGGCCACCACCACCATCCCACACTCACAACGCCAGGAGGACATGGAGACCTTCGCGGCGGAAGCAACTCAGGAATCCATCACCCAATCAGATTGGGAGGCCCAGGCTGAGCGGGCCACTCAATCTGAGGAACTGATGGGAGTTTCAATCTCACCCAATCACTGCACCTAGCTCTGGTTGAAACTGACTTGGGACCTATCCCAACCAAAAAAAAAATTTTGCCCCACTCAACAGTGCACTGAACTTATCCGCACTGCAAAAAATTCGTCCAACGTCAGGAAAACAAAAAGTGAAGGCCAAAGCCAACGCGACTCTTTCCACAAAATTAACAAAAACCCCAATAGCATTGCTGCTAACACCCACACTGCTGTGAAAGCCCGTGGGGACCTGGAAGAGGCTGGTGGGCCTGGGGGCCCACCCCTCGCACCTAAGGTGCGATGGGGGAAACCTTCACTCTAGGGATGCTGAATATCGCCAGACTCAAGGCCTCCCCATCCCGGGCTAGGAAACTGAGTTTTTACAAAACAATTTACCCGTGGATATCCTGGCCATCCAGGAGTCCCACTGTCCATGAGGTTCCGAGGAAGCTTGGAAAACAATGCTTCTACCATCCCTATCCTTTTGGTTGAAGCACTGTGGGGTGCTAATTCAGAAAGAAATTTTTTCAAATTCATATCCTCAGAAACATTCCTAAATGGCCGAGTGCTCATTGTCACCTTCTCGTGGGCTGATGTTGCGCACACAATCATCAACATTTACACCCCAAATGGTGCACATGAGCGTCAGGAATTTTTCTCGTCAGTCAAATCCCTCCCGCTACTCCCAATTCTTTCCTAGTTGGTGACATGAACTGTTGGCTAACCTCACCAACGGACTGGTGGCTGCCCTCACCCCACGCCCCACAGGGTCATGTAGAACTACGCATTCTAAAAGCCACCTTTGGGTTAATGGATGCGCTGCTGCGACATGCCCCACTGCTTGAAAACATGACGCATCCCCACATCCACAACAGCCAATTAAGGTCCATGGCCCGCATAGACCTTATTCTAACGCTGGCGAAATTCCAACCTCTTCTCCCACTTCAAAACAATGAAAATGGAATTCTCTGACCACTGACTGGTCTCAATAACATACCACTTACCCGTCACAGTTGCAAAGGCCCCACATTGGTGCAAAATCCGCCCCCCAAGCTCGCGTCGCCAGGATTTTCCACATGGGTGGAAGAGGCAACTTTGGCAAAATCATTTGTTGCACCGTTTTGCGCGGACCCCATTTCCACATGGGCAACTTTCAAAGAGGACACCATCCACCACTATTGCCATCTCTCCTCCAGATGCTCATGAGCCACATCGGCAGTTATCTCGCATGCACTAGCAGAATTGGCCCACTTGGAGTCCAACATTCCAGCCACAGGATACAGCCCTGCATGGGGCCAGAAGTGGGTGGAGGCAGCCGCCCACCTCAACGCACTTGAAAGGCAACACAAACATCAGGTTTGTATCCAATACAGGGCTACATGCATCACTAAAAGTGACAAGGGCACCGCATACTTCTTTAAAAAATTTATACACCACACCAGAGCGTGGCCTGCACACAGGTGTGACGATCAGATAATTCCATTGTGGACACACTGGCTGAAGTGGCAATCAAAATGCAAAGATATTACTCCGAGTTATACTGAGCTGAACCAATTCAGCTGGCCAAAATGGCGGAATTTCTTGACTGAGCTCATATCCGCACCATTTTCTGATACCCAGAAATAATTAATTTAATTACTCCAAACAAATTATGGACAGCCATTTGCAGTGCGCCAAACTGAAAATGCCCAGGCCCAGATGGCATTCCATATGAGTTCTACAAAAAATATTTCAAATACATATCCCCATTGCTGCTAGCCTCACTCAACCAAAGCCTGTTGGAAACGCGCCTCCTACCAGGAGGACATGAGGCCTTTACTGTCACACTCTTCAAGAAAAGGGATAAGCTTGACTTAGCCAACTGGCGCCCCATTTCTCTAACAAACACAGACACCAAAATTTTAACAAAAATCATGGCTAACCGTTTAGGGACTGTAGCATCTGCCACCATCTCCCCAGAACAATTTGGTTTCATCCCCAGAAGGTCGATTTGGGATAACGTGCACTCTGTGGCTAATGTGTGTCAGTCCACAGCCTCTGGGGCACTTGTATTTTTGGACCAACAAAAGGCCTATGATAGAGTAAACTGGGAATACCTCAGGGCGTGCCTCCATCAATTCCGCCTTCCCCCTCGCTTCATCAGCTGGGTGATGATGCTTACAGAATCTGCAACAATGGCAGTGCATGGCCCAGGTTTCCAAACGGAAGTAGTCCGCCCTCAAAGGGGCCTGTGACAAGGGGACCCTCTCAGCCCACTCTTATACAACTTCAGTCTTGACCCACTACTGCAAAATGTGAATGCCCACCTCACTGGGGTCCATGTGCCAGGCCAAGCCCCAGTCAAGATGATGGCATTTGCAGATGATTGCGTGGTGGGGGTGTCTAATAACAAAGATGCATGCGCACTTGAACCCTCATCCAGGAATATTCCAGGGTAAGCAACACGACACTAAACGCCTCCAAAACCAAAATCATTCTCCTTGGTCAGTTTCAGAACTGCTGGGGCCCAGCAAGTAGTTTCTCAACCTGGCCCATCTGCTCGCCCACGTCCACGCCTTACTAACTCAACACACACCGCTCCACTGGTGCTCCCCTTTGTGCCACGTCCTACCATAGGACCGGTGCGCCATCTGGGCGTGTGGATGGAGGCAGGCGGATATGCGTCAGCAGTAATGGAGTGCCGTATACTGGACAACGTGACGAAGTGAATCGCCTCTCTCAGAGCCCACCCTACTACCCTTACTGGCAGAGTTGTTCTTGCCAACTCTATGCTCCTATCCAAAGTCTGGTTCAGAGCCCACGCCATCCCCTTCTCCCCCAAGCTTCTTCAAATCCCTGTATGCTTTGCTGCAAGGATGGCTTTGGTCAGGCCGCCCTCCACCAGTACGGCTAGAGGTCATGTTTGGCCCTCATCATCAAGGTGGCATGGGCCTGCTTGACTTCAAAGCCCATGCTGCCAAGATCCTGGGCACCTGGATCACAGCCGTCACCACTCCTACACTCCCATCCCAACACTGGTCCCGCGCGGCCCACTCCAACTTCTCCTGAGCCTTGGGCCTCAACAATCCATCAAACCCCCACTCCCTGATGAAATACCTCGCATCACACACATCGGCCACAGGTCCTCATGGGACCAAAACCCACTACAAACGAATCCTACTCTCCATGCAAAGCGCAGAATGGAGAATTCATATTAGTGGACATACAACCTGAAGAGGCTGCCCCTCTCCTCAGTTCACACAAGAGGTACAGGGGCTACCCATCCATGATGGCGTGATCCCCATTCAACCCCAAGTCCTATCCAGGGTATGCTACCTGGACATGATGGACATCCCTTATTCCACTGAGACCCAAAAGACTATCTGGAAATACGCACACCATCCTCTGTTGCAGCCTCAAGTCCGCTCCCATGTGTGGCGCTGCCTGAGGCGGGTGTATCATACAGCTGAGCGCTCTAACGCTTTATACTCATCCTGTGTCATGTGTGGCCAGTATGGAACGCTGTTCCACCGCCTGGAGAAGTGCCCCACCTCTAAAGTGATATGGCGCGAAGTCCAACGTCTGCTAGGCCAGGATCAAACGCATCCCTTCAGTCTGTCAAGAGATATGTTTGCCTCATCAATGGCCTCCCCCTTCCACCCTCCCTCCATGCTCTGGTGGTTGCAATCGCCATGTGGACTATCCACACGATTGTCTTGGATGCCATCGCTGGCTCCATCCCCACCTCCCAGAAGCTGTCCACAGATTCTGGTCTCATTTGGTGGACCACTTTCAAGCGTGGATGTTTGGATATCTCCC
>JAKSZP010001701.1:0-88804 GCA_022478985.1 Massospora cicadina | reverse complement strand
CTTCATGGGGTTCCTCAAGAAATCATCAGTGACTGGGGACCCCAGTTCACCTCCATCTTTTAAGAAGAGTTGTGTAAGACTCTTCAGATTTGTCCCTGCCATTCAACTGCCTATCACCCGCAATAATATGGGCAGACTGAAAAAGTTAATCAGTTCTTAGAACTGTTCCTGCGGTGTTACACCGCCGCGGTTCATTCAGATTGGGCTTCTCACCTTCCCATGGCCCAGTTTAGCTACAACAATACCTTGCACTCCTCGATTGGCTGTTCCTCATTTTTTGCCAGCCATGGCTTTAACCCAGCCTTTAACATGGAGCCCAGATGTGGGTCTAATGTTGAAGCGGTGGTGGACTTTGCCAAGACAATCAAGAAGGTCCACCAGGGGGTTTCCACAAGCTTGGAAGCAGCTATGCAGGTTATAAGGAGAATGACAATGGGAAGTGCCGAGTGGGTCCCACATACAAGGAAGGGGATCTCATGATTCTTGATGCTCGTAACATCCCAATCAGGCAGCCATGTAAGAAGCTGGACCAAAGAGGATTGGCCCCTACCGCTTTGTTAGAAAGGTGGGCCATGCCTCATATCAGCTATATCTCCCCCCCTCATTCTGGATCTTCTCTGTGTTTCATAGAAGCAAACTGACGTTGTTTGAGGGCCCCCACCAGAGACTACTGATGTCTATCTCGTGGATGGGGTGCCAGAGTTTGAGGTGGAATAAATAGTTGCCTCCCACCATGTTAAAATAAAACTTGAGTACCTGGCATCCCGGAAGGGCTTTGATGCTGCAGAGAACAGTTGGGTTTCAGCGCGCGACTGTGTGCATGCCCAAGATCTAATTGAAGCCTGCTACAAGCGTTTCCCCCAGGCTGCTGGATCCCAGCCTAAAGCGACCGTTGCCACCATGAAGTTGGCCCCTGCCCACAAGAACTTTATTTTTGCGCAAGCCCCTGGAGGGGGAGTTGAGCCCTGTCAGGAGGATAGGGTAATGTCATGTGCACATGACATCATAGTGGGGACCAACCATAAAGATAAGGCTGGGCACCAGGAGGCCCAGAAGGTGAAGCTCCAGGCCCTCTTTGACCTGAGGCACACCTTAGACCAACGCTGGGTACAGGCAAAATATGCACAGGTTGGTACTAGTGGGGCGCCAAGTGCCCAGCCCCTTACGTCAGTCCAGGCTTTAAAACGGACGGTTTACTGAATGAACGCGGATGGCTTGATTCGATTTGTCAAGGAACAGGGTTTTGAAACCCATTCCATTTACAAAACAAACCATTTGGGGTTGAATCCAACTTTAACCAATCACTTGAGTGAGATCTTTTTCAGCTTATTTCACCAATTTGGATGGCAGTATTGCCCTATTGGTGGGTCAGCGCTTGGGCCCCCTGCAGCACATCCCATATTCCCCCATCTGAGCTTAAATACGTTTTCCCCAACCAACATTCCTTGTTGGTCGACTTTTCTAAATAAACCTTTCCCCTTTACGTTTATTTTAAAATTTTATGATATTCTGAAAGCTCCTGTGCATGAACCTCTTTGAGGAGGTCTCGCGCTCTGTTACCCTTGCCATTGCAAGTACATTGCAGCTCTCACCTCATGCACTGTTTTTTCGCCCAGGTTCACTCCAACCTAAGTTGCTTAGCCCCTTTCAATATGTGCACCTCGTCACGTTTAATGGGGTTTTTATTGTAAAACTCGCCTTTCTATGCCTAAGCTATTATTGCTCCAGCACCCTCTGCTGGGCTATAATGACTTTA
Source organism: Massospora cicadina (assembly GCA_022478985.1). Classification (NCBI taxonomy): domain Eukaryota; kingdom Fungi; phylum Entomophthoromycota; class Entomophthoromycetes; order Entomophthorales; family Entomophthoraceae; genus Massospora; species Massospora cicadina. The sequence goes on along the minus strand of JAKSZP010001701.1, from coordinate 87,048 downwards.
GCACTAACGGCTAGTTCCCTGGAGTTAGCCTTGTGCACCGTGCACTACCATGCTGGGAACTGGAGAGTTATAGACACTCTCCTTACAAAAGAGGTTTTATGAAGGAATTTGGAAGCCCAACGCACATGTTAAAGCGCAAACAAGAGATATGGGCATCCAATCTCATAAAGATGTATCTTTAGCAAGCTTCACTGATTGTTTCTACCAGGAGTTGCAAATCCTGATTGTAGCGAAAGTGGTGGATGCCCTTGATGCCTGAATTTCATTATAAGAGGCCCTTTGGCCCTACCACAATTTGCACCAAATGATGTCTTCTGTGTCTGCGATGGAAATCACTAACTCTAAGATGGTAGACAATTTTAAAATCTTGGGAGCAACCTTCGATGCCCCAAACAGAAGTTTTAAATCAAACCCAGTATGAAACTTAAATCCCACAAAGGTAACAAGAGCGCTAAGTAGATGAACAACCAGACCGTGCTGGGAATAAAGCCTGAAGACTTCAAATGATTAATAAGAATGAGAAAGTCTGTTACTAATGCAGAGGAAAGGGACATTTTGATGTAAATTGCAAGAAGACCAAGGATTAAATCAACAAGGTACAAGCAAAAGGGTCTGCAACCACAAAGTAGTCGGTAAAAGGGCCCACAGCCTAGATGGGGAACAGCTTAGAGCTGCAGAAAAACCTGTTCCTCCTAATATTATGCACAATAAAATTGACATCAGTGATCTGTACGTGGATAAAGATGCGCAGGATCAGCTGTATCAAGGTGTCAATTTGGATTTGAAGGCGGTAACAAGATCTGGGGTAAAGGAAAAAACCCCAAGATAATCAAAGAAGTTGCCTGGCCATACTCCTGACAACTAGTGGACAAGATTTGAGCTGCAGATGATCCCAAAGAATTGACCAAAGTTTGATTAGATGAGGCAAACCTGTCAATCCCCCTCAGCGCAATCAAAAAATCATTTCCTGATTTATTGGTGCAAATCATTCACACCCTTTATTCAGCTAATAACATTGTTATACACTCAGTAAATACTATCCTACAATACTCCAAGCGTACGCATATAGATATACTAGTGAATTGAGTACAGGTGAGGGCGATTATTGACATTGGAGCGCTCATTAATTTTGTCTCAACCAAACTGGTGAAGAAGATAAAGATCTCGCCTGACTTGGAGCACAAAAAGGAGTACAGGACAGCTGGGACAAATACCACCTTCTCATGTGGAGCATATAGTGCTCTGCCACTTCAATTTGGATCCTTGGTGGTATCTGCGCCAGCAATAGTTTTGGCCAACCAGAACTATGATATTCTGATTGAGACAGAATTTCTATGGAAGTACGGAGTTAAATGTAACTTTGAGGATAATACGTTGACCATATTGGGTCAGACGTTACGATCAGTCTATCATAAGGATGAGGAAGCTCCACTGAGTAGGAGAAATAACTTCATTAACTTGATATATAATGATGACATTGTCCTGATTTGATACCAACTAGTTGGCTGGAAGCGACAAGAAATGTCAATGGAAATCCTAGAAAATTGGGAATCCCACCGAGGATCAAGAATGCAAAAACCATACTGCTAGGATCACAAATAATAGTCAACACAGGATTGACATTAGAAATACCAGAGCTGCTGTATGGGGAAGTCAGAATCCCCTGGAAGAAGTCCAGATTAGAGCCCTGGGTGGCTTTTGGAATAATAGTGCCAGGCCATGGAGAAGTTTGAGTTTTCCTGGTGAATTTAAGTGAAAAACTGATGAAGATTGAGAAGAGTCAAATTGTCCCATTTTTTCATCTAATCCCGACGGCTGAACTGAGGAAATTCCACAATTATATGACCTCAAATGAGATGGGATTATCAGCCAGGGTAAATGAGATTATCAACCTATTAGTCATTTGAGAGCAACACGCTGATCTGATGGACAGACATCAAGAGGTGCTCAAATTATTTAACAAGTCTAAGGAAGTATTTGCCCAGGATGACCACGATATGAGATGCATGAGAGATGTGATCCATAAGGTCAATACCAGGGAAAATTGCTGCTCAGGATGAGACCAATTCGACGGTTGAAGGTGGCTGAAGCAGTAGTGGAGGAAGAATTCAGCAAAATAGTGAAGCATGGGCTTCCAGTTCTGTCATTGAGTCCCTCAGCAATTCCAATTCTTATTGTGAAGAAGAAGGATGGCTCTAATTAGGTGATGATCAATTACTGGAAGCTGAATAAGATTACAAAGAAGGATTCATATCCCCTACCAAGAATTGATAATGCACTAGATTGGTTAAGAGAAGCGAAGTATTTCTCCACGATGGATCTGATATCAGGATATTGGCAAATTGATTTGCCAAGAGAAGAACAAGAGAAATGTGCAATTATCACCGCGCAGGGGCTTTCAACCAACAAGGATGCCCCAGGGTCTATGCAATGCGCCTGCAACGTTGCAGAGGGCCATGGACGCTATACTAAATGACTTGAGGTTTTCATGCGTCCTGGTTTACTTGGACGATATCAATGTGTTCATTAGGACGTTTACTGACCGTTTACACCAATTGGAGGAAGTGTTCAAGAGACTGTCCATGGCCAACCTGAAGATTAAGCCAAAGAAGTGCACTTCTTTAAAGAAAGAGTTGGAATATCTGAGATTCATGATCAACTCTAGTGGACTGCAGCCACAAGCCCATAAGATTGAAGCCATAGAACGAATGGCTGTGCCAAAGAGTGTCCAAGATATCCAAGTGTTCCTTGGAATGGTTGGATACTATAGAATATTTGTTCAGGATTTTGATAGAATTGCTGAGCTCTTATTTAATCTGTTAAAGAATCCAAAAAAGGATTTATATGGAATGAAGAAGCACAGAAATCCTTTAATGAATTACACCAGTACCTGATAGATTCTTCAATTTTAATATATCATATTTTTATTGAGAATTTATTATACAAACTGATGCTTCATTGATGGCAATTGGACAGTATTAAGTCAAGTAGATGAACTTGGGAACGAACATATGGTGGCGTATGTGAGCCAGACACTCTCAGATGCTGAGAGAAACTACACCGTAACTGAGTGTGAATGCCTTGTGGTCATTTACGCCTGTGAACAGTTTTGGTTGTACATCCATGGAATGCACTTCAAAGTGGTGACAGACCACTCCTCATTGCGTTGTCTTCACATTTTATGGGAACCAGAAGGATGACTGGCCCAATGGCATTGAAGTTACATGATTACAATTATGAGATTGTCCACCAAGCGGGGGCTTCTTATCAGAATAAGGATGGCTTATCATGTTTACCAATGGTCTAGATGGTTAACCATCAGGCGGATGAGTTATTCCAGAGAATGGTCAATGGAGAAATTGAGATGAGCCCTGAGAAATCCAAGGTGCGCTTTGAAAAGTGATGGAAAACACTGAGACCATGGATGGACAAGTTTTTATGATGATTAATGGGAAGTGGTTGCTATTCCCAAAGCCATTGGAAAGAGCAGCTATCGTTCAAGCCACTTATAAGGTTGCCAGGCATGGAGGCCTGAGAAAAATGACTTACCATATTCACCTGTATTACTACTGGGAGTTAATTAAATATGATGTTGATGACTATTTAGCTTATTGTGTGGAGTGCCAATTGCACAAGGTACATAAGAATATGACTGGTTATTGACTGGTCCGCCCAGGATTTGAGTTGGCATACAGTGTCCTTCAACATGATGGGACCGATGATGATGAGCACAGGGGGAGTCAAGTATATAATAGTTGCAATCTCTCATCTGATAAGATGGGTCAAGATGAAGGCCCTGGCGAAAGTAGATGCTACCAGTACCACGAAGTTCATCCTGGATCAAGTAGTATACTGACATGGATGCCCTCAGGTCCTGCTGAGCAACAATAGGACAAACTTCATGTCTCAAGTGATACAGCCGTTATATGAGATAATGAGGATCCAAGGACTCATGTCGTACCCTACCATCTAAGACAAATGGACTGGTGGAACGAGTTAATGGAACGCTGGCCACAACGCTGAGGAAGCTTGTCACAGGAAGAACTTCTACATGGGGAGCATACTTGAATTTGGTGGCGTTTGTCTAAAATATCATTCATCATATGGTGATGGAAAAAACGTCGTTTGAGTTACTATATTTAAGGTTGGCCACGTTGCCACAGATTTATCTGATGGTGGAACCAACATTGGGGATGAGTGCTGAGCGGTACCTGAACTGATTGACAAATATTTGATTGAAATGCAATTGCAAGCATTTGATACTACTTTGAAGAAAAGGATAAAAGTGAAAATGATAAATGATAAGAACTGACCGGTCTTATCAGAATACCAAATAGGTGAAAGAGTTGCCTATTGCAATATTCATGGTTTCAGAAGAAGAAACAAATTGGATGTGTTGTGTTCAGGTCTATTTGTGACTATCACCAAGATGGCAACGGACGCCTACACAATCAAGAACCTCTTGGATGGAAGGGTAGTAAATCAATTCCATTCTAAGTATTTAAAGCAACGGATCAAGAAAAATAATGAAGAAAGAGTTTCTAAAGGACCACTGAATCATTAAGTTGGTTATGTCCTTATGATTTTGGTCAAGTCCAAAAAAAGGACCTCTGACCCAATCTTGATGACTAAGTCTTAAAATTTAAGACCTCTGAACCATAGAAAACTGACAGGTCTAAGTATATCTAGGATCCAGTTTGGGTGAATAAAATAAAAAGATGGACTGCTGAACTGAAACAAGGTCAAGTTTCATGGAAAAACAAGAAAAAAATAAAAGATTGATAAAAATATTGAAAAAAAGATTACTAAACCCGCATAGAAAAACTAATATATTTTCATAATAAATATTATTATTTTTTATTGATTATCCTCAATTTGGGGATGATTCCGCCTATGTTGCCTCTTGGGGGAGGGAGGATGGATCACAGTAGGAGTGAATAATATGTTAAAATATATGTGAGATCAGACGCTAGAAAAGGCTAGACATACACAAAACCAAGTTCATTGAGCGGAGACAGATCCCTGTGAGAAAGTGACTAGAGTAAGGGAAATTGAGATGTTGGAAGAAGCCAAATGCAATACCCCAGAGTGGGGAGGGAAGCAACAGTACAATAAGATGCAGTCAGTGAATAACCATGAATAATCCTGATTTAGTACCGGTGCTGTGAAATTGGTCTTGAGCACTTGCTGACAGGCTTTGTCAAGAACACCAGACATATGGGCCAGCAACAAACAAGGGATACTAAATGGGGATTACTGAATCATGCCCCCTATTAAAGCCATCAGCAGAAGATACTGATGTGATGCACCAGAAATGAGATAATCGTGCAAGGAGAAAATGGCATCCTGCAAGTGACGACTATGAGCTTCTCAAAAGCTGAAGTAGAAAGAGTAATGGGAACTGGGAGAGGCTGGAAGCTTCATGGCCCAACTTCAAACAAATTGGCTGGCAAAGCAAAGAGAATAGGCTGCAATATCCCAATCTAGGGTGTTTTCAAGATTGGAAGATTTCAGAGCTATGGATAAAGCCTTGATGACTTAAGATCTTAATTCTGCGTAGGGGAGTTCAAAATTTACGCTGTTGCCAATGATGAGTTCAGTGGCCAAGACAGATGGCTTGTACTATTGACTGAGTCAGAAGAGGAACTCTGGAAGCAAGTCTGATCTGGTGAGGAAGTGATGATTGAGAGCAAAAGGCATTACCTCAAAAGTTTTGACGTTGATGTTAGGAGTATCTGCAAAAGGAGCTGAATCCAGGAGAGTCTTGAATTCTAACTCTGGAATTGATGACAGAGGAAGGATTGGCCACAAGTCATTCAGGACAATTGCTAACCTGGTTTCAGCAGGGTTGGTTACCGTTTCTGGTAATTCCATGGATGGACTAGCCACTGATACTTTACTAGGAGTATGAGTCCTGGAAGGACCATAAAAAAGGTTCCGTTGTGCAGATTGACTCATCCGCTGGAAGAGCCAAAGATCTTGATCAGATAAACTATTGAGCAGCTGTTGGTACCGTGACTCAAAATTTGACATATGAGCTGGATGAGAGGGAGGATGTCAGACTTATATGATAGTCAACATTATGCACTCTAAAATCAATTAAGCTCCAATTTTGGAGAAATTAATCTCAAAATTAATGGAATAAGCTCTACAGAGAAGAATTATTATGATATAAGCCAACAGGCTATGAGAATAAAATAATAAGGGCGAACATAAATGAGCATTCTTAATTGGGCTGTGAAATGAACATTGATGCAAAAGAGTCTCCTGTTGAGAATAAGGAGAAAATCAGGAAATTGAGGATGCGTACCAAGAAATTTTAAATATGACAGCAGGTCATATGCACTGACAGGGGGAAAACTGGATCCCAGGATAAATATTGTACAAGTATATTTATCAGCCCAGCATGAAAGAAGGTTGTGGGGACTGCACTCTGAGTAGGCGGTAGTGAAGAGGATGAGAAAGAGAGCCGCATGCCAAAGGTCATCCCAAGCAGCGTTGTATACTGATGATCATAATTCACTTGAGCAAATGAAGTATTTGACTGAGTGTCTAAAGAAGTGTTCTCCTGCCCAGGTCCTTTTCTCACTGAAAATATAGGCAAGAGGGAGGATGTTTTGGGATTTTTGAACATATTCCCAGCCAGCTAGATTACCAGGGATTGCTAGGAGATAATTTCTTAATGTGAGGTGAATTGGACATTGGTTGACCCTGATTTTGGGGTAACTATGTTCAGGGGATTTTAGGCTATTTGCCTGGTCAGATCCGTTGGGGGATTGATCTGGATGAATGCTTAAGATCTCATTAGGTAGAGTTGCTGATAAAATAGGGGCATCTGATAGTAGATTAACTATCAGGTGTACCAATTGGGATTGGTCAGGTTTTATCACCAATTGATTGAGAATTTAAGGATTAAGTTGAGAGGTGAGTAATGCCACCTATAACTAGCAAATTGATCAGTTGGTTTGCAACCTGCCTTAATGGGTAACAAGTCCCATTACCTAAGTAAGTCACTTGCCAAATATGGTTGGTTCACATGGATAGAGAGGAAAAAATAGGGACACGTTTTCTGACACTTTCCATTTTAGGTTTCAAGGATGCCCAAAGATGAAATCCTAGCCAGGATGGGGAAGACTATTGCTGATGAGACAAGAATGGGTAATTCAATGGCAATGGCTGCCATTTCATCAAGGAGGTGCCAACTGAGGGTTGGGCGCCAAATTCCCCACTATAAATTTCCTAGAATTCACTAATAAATAAAAATAGTTTGCCAGACCATAATTTACCATATCACAAATTATTAAAATCCATTTGTTTCTTCTTTCTCAGGGATATTAGTGCTGTGTGCAATAATTTGGAGACTCTTTAAGATAAAGAGTAAGGATCTGAGCAGGGATACAGAGAAGAAGCTGGATTAAATTGGGGATTGCTGCCAACTGTCATGGATACGGCTAAGAAGAACTAGACTGGGCTCCCAGTTTGTCAGGGACTGGTGTACTATTGACCTGGTTGTGGTTAGCTAACCATGAGTTAGCATAACTAAGGGGTTTAGCCCAGTATGACAAGGACACTAGAGGTGTCCAGGTTTAAGGAATGGTGGGTAAGCTGGTATGAATTTTGCTTAAAAATATGGCTTTAAAAGGGGAAAGTTGGAAGGGAGTTTCTTGTAGGCTGGGGTGGTAGATCAGTATTGATAACACTTTAGTAAATAAACTTAATAGTGTTTGCATTATAAAGAATATTTTTATTGACCACAAAGATCAACCAAATAAATGCCTTGGTTTTATATACCATCCAATTTCCTTGACTTACCTAAGCTTAATTGACTAAAAACAGTGCAATATTCTTCTCTGGAGCTTATGGGATTGCAACTTGCATATGATTTTGAAAGGCAGTGGGAATCATCTCAATCTCATTGTAAATTCATTTTGGTGCAATTAATTGACTTAACATTATTGCAACTAAGGTGATTAAAATGATTAATCGAACATTTTCACTACAATTCTTCATTTTATATGCAATTATTCGATCTAACTTCATCACATATCCTCTTGATGTGATGGATGATGTCTGTAGTCTCAGGAATTCCACTAATGTCAGGATTTTTTCTGACACAGTTGGGGTGCGCGAGCACCCAGTGGAGGCCCCAGAATGCCAGAGGCATAGCGGTCCAGGTGACTAATAAAAGTGGGGATCTATGGAAAATGTGAGGGAAGCAAATGTTCAGTAACTTACCAAAGGCCCCAAGGCAAACCAGGTGATTGCAGTGGGGGCAACCGTGAGTCTTGTGGGAGTAACCCCCAAGGGCTGAAGAGGCAGTAAGGATGACGACTCCTCCAGGGTTCACGGTTGCTGGCCTTCAGATTCTGATAGGGAGGTTTGCGCACCAGTGGGAGGTGGCACAGAGGCCACCACGTTATTGGAAATATGGGGAGAAATATGGTAAACCCGATGAGAGGGGCTGAGACTGAGTTTCCCTTAAAGGGGACGCTCTAGGTCCCGCTGGTGAGCTGGACCTGCAGTGGCAGGGGCTGCTATGGAAGCCAACCCATGTGCAGTGGGCCATGGACACCTTGGGGCTGCTCCAACTGGGGAGCAGTTTCAGCAGACTTGGAGCCTGAACAAATGGAAGGGCCTCCATTTAATGGATGCATGGAAATGAATGGAACAGAAGGTTTACCATTGGAGGCAGGACGGATTATTTCATATATGATCTGCTGCCATGTGGCGGAATTGAGCAACTGGATAATCCAGTCAGCGAACATCAGGAAAATGATTTGGGTGATGATGTGCTTCATCAGATCGATCAACTGAATCATTTTAAAAGTTTTGTTAAAGCAGATGGAGTCTTCATCTACTAGGAAGATTTTGGATTTATTTTGACAAAAGGCAAAAAGAATGAATTGACACCAACTGTGTGTCAAATCAGCGAAATTGTAAACAGAGATCTAAGAGTAGATTGAGTCAGGCGGTACAAGGAAATGAATATCTGTTTAAGACATCATAAGTACTTCAAGAGATAATACTGGCTGAGCGTTGGACCAAAATCTAAGACTTCCATTTAACTACAGATAATATTTCCATACTATTGTCAAACAATTATATCAACTATTATACAACGTGGAAAATTGAACAAAACCCAAACCTGTGCAAATAATATATTTATAGAGGTTATTGGCTAAAAATAATCAGAAACCCTATAAATTTTTACAGGGTGAAAGGTGCTGTTCAACTTCTGCTCTTTGCAATGTAGTCATTCAACAAAGTCATCCAGGTGATTAGCAAGATGACTGTTTTGTTGTCCAAGGATCCGCATTTGCTGAACAAGTTGTCAAGCTGGTTCATTACATCATTACGCTCCTGAAGGAGCTCATCCCGCTTTTTGAGCACTGCATCAAAAACAAGTATATTTCTGAGTACTTTGCCGTTATGGTTTGCCATGAGGATTTTTCATCCATGCAGGCCCAATGCAAATTGGCAGGCAACCGGGGGAATTTTTAGTTGTGGTTGTCCAATGGGCCCCCTGTAGTGAGCGCCACTGTTATAAAGTTGGTGATATAATTGACATACGCCATAAGGATTGTGCAAAGCTAATCTCACTTAGCAGCGGATGGATGATATGGGGATTGCTGGTCCTTGAGACAACTTAGTAAAATTTAATATAATATGAAGCAATAGCTTCAGCCACACTACTTTATTTCTTTTCTTATATATAAAAAGAATATTCTTTCTGCTTGCTCTATTTTCTTACAATTAAAAATCCTCCCCCCTTAATTCTTGTTGTCACGCTTATATATCCATGACTTCAGTTGATTCTGACCCTTTTGCATAGGCTATTCTTTTCTGCCATATTTCCATTGGTTCATCCTTGCAACTGAGAAGCTCCAGCAAAATCTATTATTCTTAAAATCTACCATTTCCTTAGGTCAGGCAATCTAATAAATATTTGTCATAAGTTTGACATCGCCTTATCACCAAATTTTGAGGTGATCCAATAGATATCCTTTCTGGGTACAGTATCTTTTTATTTCAAAGTGCTTGTGCATTCATACATTATAAAATTGTTTTTGACAGATTTTAGCCAATCTACTACAACTATCTATGCTTATTTAGTCATATCATAATCTCAACATTGGTGAAACTCAAGCAGAAGTCAGATGCCAAGTGTAAGGCCAATTCAGAGTTAAGCTAGTTGCAAGATTTTGTTCCATCAAAATTGGTTGGGCTCACGACTCCTTTGTTCATGCATTTTCACCTATTCCCCAGGCCCCTAGGCTTTAAGGCAACCATCTCTTACTGGTACATTTTTGGGCAATTTTTTACCTTTATTTTTCTAATAAACTACCCTTTTACAACCAAAAAATTTTGTTTATTAAATTTTTTTTCAGAATTTGTCACCTCAGCAACCCAAAACTATGTTTCTAAGGTTGCATCACAATTGGGCCCTAGGGGCCATGCTCACCACGCTGCTCCCCACCTTTGTTGAATAGGGATATTGCATGTGTAACATATTGGGGATCTTCTCATTTGCCAGTGTTCTCTGGCAGAAAGATGTGCCAATGATATTGGAGAACTTATCTACCCTCTGGGTGAGGTTTTGTGACCTCGCCACCCAATCTATTACCAGTGACCCTGCTGAAAATCCTAGCCCCACCATTGTACATGATGAGTCCCCCATTTCTGAATCTTCAGGGCCCTCATAGGCCATTATATGGTTGCTTTTCAGGATGATAGCTATGGTGGCTACCAGCTATTATCCTCTATTTGATTCCCTCCCACCTATTTATCAGGTTGCATGGATAACAATGCCCTTGGCATTCTGGTTTGTATTATAAGTGTTTAATACCCTGACTGACAGGCCAGTCTCAATTTTATCTGCTAGTTCTGTAATTTCTCTCTAGCATCAAGATATGCTAATGATATTAGAGATCTTATCTCCCCATTGGGTGATGTTTTTTGACCTCAACGTCTAATCTATTACTAGTGGCTCTGTAGCAAATCCTGGCCCCTCTTTTGTACCTGATGAGTCCCCTATACCCAAATCTTCTGGCCCCTCAGGGGCCATTATTTAGCTGCTTGTTGGGTTGATAGTTATTGCAGCCACCAGCTGTCATTTGCTGTTTATCTCCCTCCCACTTATTTATCAAGTCACTCAGATGGTAATGCCCTTGGCATTCTGGTTTGTCTTCTGGGTACTTATGCACCCTGACTGGAAGGCCAGTCTCAATTGTATCTGCCATTATATGATACTTATAGCCTATATTCTTGTCAATGCTAGAACTGTGGCTAGCAATGGCAATTGCTGACCAGCAATGGTCAGAGTTGCTAGCTGACTAGCAACCCCTTACCTGGTCCTTTATTTCTCAGCCAAATCCCCAATTTCCGCCCTTCCTCTTATATCTTTTCCTTAAATAAAGTATGGACCTTTAAAAATCCTTACAAAAGTAAAATAGAATCTATGTTGGGGCATCCTTTTTTCTTGAAAAAGAAGATCATTAAAATTGGTTCGGTAGTTTCAGAGTTATGTGTGAACAAACATAAAGAAAAAAACAAAAAATATATACGGGTCAAATTGAGAACCTTTTCCTTTTTCAGTCAGTTAATAAAAGGTTACTTTTCAGTATTTATAATTGGTTAGTTTACTTAAGGCAGGGGAATACACTTAGTTTTAGTTAAATACTCATTTCAATGTGAGCAGAAGCTTTAAAGCATACCAGTAAGAAAGTGATTGAAAATCTTAAACTTTGGGATTATGTTGATCTTCAATGAAAAATGGAAAATTTGGGTCCACTTGTCTCGAATTTTTCTGATTTGATTATAAGCCCAGAGAATTTACTTACTTTTTGATTAACAATGTCCTAAGATTATTGTTGGGACCATCTAGTACTAAAAAAAGATTATTTGTTTCGCCTTTTTAGTCCAATTACATCCAGTTTAACCAAAGAATAATCGGAGCAAGGTGTTTACTGATTACATCAGTGATATTCCGAGTTTGTTAAAAGTACAAGCAACTTATCGTTAAATTTGGAATCTGAATCCTTCCTTAGGAATGTCAAGCACATTCAAAAGTACCAGTTGCTTTTTTTCGCCGCATTCTCGTTTAAATTATTTTGTATTAAGCTTTTTAGTACCAGTGGCGCCCAACCCAATTGTATCATAAAGCTTTATTAAAGTAAAGGTTTAACTTTTACGCAATTAATTTTTAAGCCCATTATTTGAACGATATATTGAATTCATCTTTAAACTACGTTTGATTTATTCAATTCATGCTTTTTTACTTTATTGCTAAGGGTGTTTTTAGCACTTGACGAAAGTTAAGCTTTTTTTATCTCTGGCAAGCCCTTTTTGTTTTTTTCTGTTTGAGTTTGGACAGAAATGAATGGATTTTTTCATCTTTTTAGGTTTGCACAGTTTATTAACAGTTTTTTATTCAGAGAGCAACTTAATAACTTCATTTTATTGATTTGCTCGATTTACAAGCCTTTGAGTTTTGCTGACCTAAATTCTAACTATTACTTAAGATTAAAATGTCTTCTCGTCCTCTAAGGAGTTTTGAATTTCGCTCAGCCCGTAGCGTTCATCCTGATCACGAGCGCCTTTTGAAGGCTTTATCTGAGCCTGTGATAAAATGGTATCACCCATGGTTGATCGTATTAGAGCTTGTGCTTTTAGTTGTCTCTTATATTTTATTCTTTTCGTTTCTTGCTAAATTGCTGGGCCTTACGCCATATTTTTCGAAGTTGGATCTTTGTCAAATATTTAGGTGTTTAAAAACATATAGTTGCTTTTTTACGTAGGCTTTTCCAGATTTTCCTTTTCACCATGTTATTTTTTTAAGCTTTTTGAAGATTTACTGCCTTTACAACCAAGCTTATATAAAATTTGGAGCAGTTTGTACCTATCTGAGCTACGACAATGACACATAAGCTTACACTTGATAGGAAGCGTACACTTGAATATCCCACTAATACCAGAAGCTTTAAGGTTGCCAGATGGACTAAAAGTAAAGTAAATTTTATACATATGCTAAGTTCTAAGCTGATGAAAGGGCACGCTTCAGTGATATCATGCCTGCTATAGTTAAAGATGCAACTTATACTGAAAGAATTTTAGAAATAACCCCTAAAGCTCGGCTTGAACCTGTTCTAACTGAAGACTCTGAAAAAGATTCCGAGATAGTTACTACTGAACCGATAGGTGGGATATCTGCATCTAGTCACACTCTAGAAAACGTAGATAAAAAGGGTCAAGATTTACCAGAAAAGTTAGACCAACCTAAAACTCCAAATATTTCTTCAGCTCAGCAGGAGGTCAATTCCCCAAAACTCAATGTTGAGCAGACCTCGGTTCTTGATGACAAAATAACACAAGAATCTGGTTCAATAGACGCTTTGCCTAGTAGTGAGCAAAATGCTAATGTTTCTACTACTACTCAATTTTCAGTGCTCGTTGACGAACAAAATGCTGAAAATATAGCTGCTTCTCAGCCTTCCGAGCCTACTCCAGTCCAAACCACATCCGAAGAGAACACTGACCTTATCAAAGAAGCCACGGAGGAAGCTTTTGATATAGCAACCCCAATTTCCCTAAAATGGTTGAAGCTTCCGAATCCAAAGACTTGTCACAGTTTTCAGACTCTATAAACAATGAATCATCTCATACCGTTTTTCAACTTTAAGAGAATACGCCTTCTAAGCTCGTTTCACCAGATCTTTAATAAATTTTATATGCGTGAATTCATGCTTTGAAGTATAGAGGAGCCATTTAATCATACACTAGTACTTAATGGTTTTGAGTTTAATATAAAACTTTTTGGTTTTGTAAACACATCACTAATGCATCTGGCTATCTTTTCTTTAGCTAAAAGAAAAAAGGGATAAAAGTAAGATATTTGCTAATTTATAAAATATAAAATATAAGTGATTTGTATCTAGTGACTTTAAAGTTTTATCTAAAAAATGCAATATATAGATAATTTTTGACAAGGCTCTTAGATAAACTGTTGTGGGTGCAAACATTTGCTAATAGATGACGATTTTTTTTTACAAAAGCTATGGAGTTTTATCAATAAATACTAGCTATATAACCACAATTGAAACTTAAAATGAAATAAGTATGAAATTAGACTGTGCTACCTTTTAGTAATTTTCTATCAATTATGTATCAACAAGATATTATTTAAAAATTAGCTAAAGCTTTTTACTTTATCCTAAGTGGGTAGAAAATTTAAGCAAACGCTGAAGGTAGTTAGTAGATATTATATGTATAATTTATATTTAATTTTGAGGTGGGCTGACCTGGGATGATAACGCACAGATTAAGGGAGTCAAAGAACTGGGAAAGGAGTACCATCTAGTACTAAAAAAAAGAACTGGGAAAGGAGGATAAGCTGGAAAACCTCCATGCGCAGTGTATGATAGGCCAGGAACTCCATGGACTGCGTTTGCTATTTGCTATCTCAGTTTTAGGCATTGGTGCACAAAGCAACACAGTCAAAATCATCCCCTACCCAAGTTCATCTACCGGGATCAAACTGGGGAGGCAGTGGTAGAGAGTCCAACTTTACACTGGGTTATTCTCCTCTATATTATATATATATATATATATAAGAATTTTTAAATTAAAAGCTTAAATCCCCTACCCAAAGTTCATCTATTGAGATCAAACTGGGGAGGCAGTGGCAGAGAGTCCATACTCTACCACTGGGTATCCTCCCCTATATTATATATATCTAAATTTTAAATTAAAAGCTTAACAGTGTTATAACTTTATATCTCTATCATGAAATAGTTGTAATACTTTAATTTAGATAAACTAAGATATTTGTTTAAATAACTTAGATAATTTATGTTTTAAAACAACTATATAAAGTTGAAGGATGTTTGATTGCTATAAATTTGAAGTTACTACAATATGGGGATACAACAAAGTCTGAAATTATACTTATTACTTAGAACACATAACTAAGGTTCAAGATGCTACTAGGTGTAACGGGCAGGTTCACGCCAATATGCAACAAACAAATTGGGCAGTAAGAGCCATGTTATTGACCATACTAGGTACAGGCTGGCAGAGGCTCATCCCTGAACCTGACTGCCATGTCTTGTTGTTGCCACATATTCTTATACCACTGTTCCCATGACGCTGCACGTCAACAGCAGAGTCTGGGATCAGGAAAGGGCTGAGAATGGCGCCAATGCCACACCAAGCTCACTGGTTGAGCTCATTTTTTTGATCAATGTACTTATAGTTCTTTAAATAAAATTAATGTTTTCTGAGTGAGCAAATAATCTTTATTTAAAGTCCGTTTTTTGCATAGAATATGCAACTGCTCTTCAGGGCTGTGACGTCCTCCTCTAAATAGTGCACTGCTAATATGGAATAAGCTTTTCTTTTGATTAAATTCTTCCAAGCCCTGACCACCACATTATTAGCAAAGATTTGCCATCCCACCAGATCACCATCCACACCTTGTGTAAGCCCATCGTCATTCTGCATATGTGATTTGGGTTCAGGATGGCAATTTTACCCAGTTCTGAACTTAACAAGTTTGATGCCTGTTGAATCAGGGCCACATTCAGATTGGACTCCACTTGATTTAAACCAATATATGGATCAGGTGCCTCCTGAATTATTACATCAATCCCCCTGTGAAGACCAGAACTCCCAGACCTTCTCTGGGCATCGTGCACAGTCCTCCTTTGTTTGCCACATCACCTCCTCCACTAGATAGCCCTTCCACTTCACCAGCAGTTGCTACCTGCCTCTCACCCACTTGGCATCCAGTATCCGTTCCACCTCATATCCTGGCAACTCCCCCTCTCTAGGATTCAGCGGTCCTGGATGCTCCAGCCCCTCACCCCTGAATGCCTGTAGCTGGGAAGCATGAATCACAGGATGGGCTCTGGAACCTACTGGATAACTCAACTCAAAGGTGACCCAATTAATGGCTCAGACGATCCAGTATGGGCCCAAAAACTTTGGACCCAACTTACAACTCTTGACTGATATGGCATAGTTCTTGGCTGCCACCAATACCCAGTCCCCAGGCTCAAACATTGGATCCAGTGCCCTTTGACAATCTTCCTGTCACTTATGCCAAGATAGCGCCTGCTCCAAGTTTCCTTGTAGCTTCTTCCTGATATCTGACATGGTACATAACATCTCATCCGCCCCCTGACATACACCACCCACAGATCCCCCATTCAATCTGGGGTTGAGTCCATGATTTGCGAAAAATGGCGAAATTCCTGTTGAGGATTGAGAGTGCTTGTTGTAAGTGAATTGGGCCATCCAGACCCACAAAACCCAGTCATCCTGTCGATCAGACATATAATACCAAAGATACTGTTCAAGTATCTGATTCACCCTCTCCATTTGTCCATCAGATTGTGGATGGTACACCAAGGACTGACCAGGCCTGATTTCCAAATTTTCCAGTAGACTCGACCAGAATTTCGAAATAAATTGTGGGCCCCAGTCCAAAATTATCTCCTCAGATAATCTATGTCAGGAGAACACTTCATTGATGAAAATTCTCACCGCATCCTTTACCAAAAAAACTCCCAGTACATGGGAAGAACTCATCATATTTGGTAAACCTATCCACGACCACCATAACCGCGCGCTTCCCCTGCACCTTTGGGAGTCCCACTATAAAATTGATACTAATTGAACTCCAAGGGGATTGTGGTATTGGCAGCGGATTTAACTTACCTGATGATGGTTTTCTCAATGGCTTTGACTTTGCACATACCAAACACTCCTGCACATACTTCTGGACATCCTTACAAAGTCCTAGCCACAAATGCTCCCACTGCACCAATTCTATCATCTTCTCTACTCCCGGGTGACCCGCCAGCAGATGATCATGAGAAGCCCAGATTACCTCCTGTCATAATGATGGGTTAGACACCCATACGCGCGACTTGTGGTATAGCACCCCAACCCTCTTTATGAAATCCTCATGGTACCAGTGTGGCCAACCCTCTGTCATCTTGGCTTTCAGCCTTTGGGCGAATTCCGCACTTCTCTGCTTCTGGCGAACTTCCTCCCCCAACACACTTCCCCTATCTTCAATCATTGTGTATTGGTCCAGTCAGAACATTGTAGCCGTGTTGAACTCCTCCAATTCCTCCTTCTCATGCACAAAAGCCCCATCTTGACTCAACTAATCTGCCAGGACATTTGAAGTTCCAGGCCTGTTTTACCCAGAAATTATAGTGGACCAGCTCCACGTGCCATCTGGCCTGTTGCTGGTTCATCTTTCTGGGTTTGCAATAGTACTCCAAGGCTTTGTGATCCGTCTGGATAACGAAAGGATGCTGGGCATAGAGCAGGTGATGTTGACACTCACGCAAGGCCGCCATCACTGCCAACAGTTCCTTATTGTATATCATGTAGTTTGTTTCCGTGAGGAGCAACTTATGGCTGAAGTAACATATGGGATGCTCCAACCCATCTTCCCCTTCCTGAAGCAATACTGCTCCCACAGCATAATTTGAAGCATCCAAAACGACCACAAAGGGTTTCCCGGGGTCCAGATGTGCCAGTATAGGTGTGGTAAGTAACTTGCCCTTCAGTAATTCAAAGGCCCGTGCTTCTTCTTTTCCCCATATGAATGGAACGTCTTGGGTTAAGCGCATGAGCAGTAAGGCTGTCTGGGAAAGATTTTTCACAAACTGAAAAAGGAAGTTCAATGTTCCCAAAAAACTTTGCACCCCCATCTGATCTGTGGGGGCTTTCCATGCCCGCACCACCCAGAGCTTATCTGGACACACCCACAATTCATTCCAGAATACCACGTTGCTGAGGAACGTTACTGAGCTTTGGTTGAACTCGCAAATGGAGGGCTTCAACCTTAAACCCATATGGCCAATCGCCCCAAAACTTCCCGGACATCTTGTACATGCTCCTCCTGGGACCGCGAGAATACTAGAACATTGTCCATATAAGTGGTGCATCATCAACCAATCATTCCCCCAAGGACATGGTCTATCATCCGCTGGAACACCGCCGGGGCATTCCTCAGCCCAAATGGCATTATGCGATATTAGTACACCCCTAAGTGGCACTTTAAAGCTGTTTATTGCTGGTGCTCTGATCTCACCAGTATCTGATTATATGCATCCACAAGGTCAAGCTTTGTAAACATCATGCATCTGGTAACCATTGGAAAGATGTCCTCCAACAGGGGCATTAGATACAGATCTGGCTCTGTGACCGTGTTTAAGCATTGGAAATCCACACATGGGCATAAATCGCCACTCGCCTTCAGTACTAGTAATACAGGAGACACCACCAAAGTTATGGAAGGCTCAATTAAACCTTTGTTCAACATTGACTCCACATGGCCCTCCAATGTTTCTCTAGCCCATTCATTAAGAGCATAGACCGGGCATCCCCTGGGAAGCTTTGACCCCTCCTTGAACTGAAATGAAAATGTGAAAGAGCCCATAGGGGAAAAAGGCGAACTTCTGATGGGACCAAATACATCAACGAAGTTGCTATATTTGGGTGGTAGTTTACCTCTTGCATCCCCCTAAGCTCCTGCATCTGCTCGGGATGTCACCCCCACCTCCATCTTCCACATCATCCAAGGTCCAATCTGCAGCAACAAAGTAATCATTTTATGCAACAAATCAATCTTTATCTGAAAGCAATGCCACCATTGCATCCCCAGAACCATGGAGTGGGCTAGATTCTGGATTTCACAGAAACCCTCCTTCAATTGAAAAGGGTTCTGCTGAATGACAATCAGGGCTCTAAAACCCACGATGGGGATCTTCTTGACATTGGAAAAAACTACCTCAGGACTCCTTCTCATCTCCAACTTCAAATGTTCCATTAAGGTGAACTCCACATAATTTTCCTTGGCCCCTGTATCCAGCAGGGCCAGCACCTTCTCTGTCCAACCATGCAAGTATAACTCCACTGGAATAAATAACCTGGGATAAAGCGAAGAAGAAGGTTAATGTTAGAAGCATTCTCAGATTGCAAATTTGCAGGTAATGTCATGGTTGGATGACTTAGTAGTGGGAACCAACGCCAAAGATAAGGCTGGGCGACAGAAGGCCCAAAAGTGAAAATTTCAGGCTCTTCCTGACCTGAAACACACCTTAGACCAACGCTGGGTGCAAGCAAAACATGCTCAGGTTGGTACTAATGGGGGTGCAAAACGCCCATCCCTTATCTCAGCCCAGGCACTGAAACGAATGATCTACATAATGAACAAAGATGGTTCAATTCAGTTAATAAGAGAATGAGGGTTTGAATCCCATTTGAGTTACAAAATCATGAGCTTGGGTAAAATACAGCTTCAATTGATCAATCAAGTGAAGGCACTTTCAGTGTATTTTACAAAAATGGATGGAAGCATTTTTTTATTGGAGCATCAATGCTTGGGCACACTTCCGAAGAACCCTAATTACCCTGACCCACTCTAAATATGTTTTTGCGACCAACATTCCTCGTTGGTTGACTTTCTACAAATAAATTTAACCATTTTCATTCTACATTTTATGGTTCCTTAGGCGAACTTGGGTGCGGACCTCTTTAAGGAGGTCTCCAACTATGTTGGCCACTACATAATCTCCCAATTTACTAAAGTTTTGGGTGCTCTCTTGGGCCGCTCCAGTCCACTCCAGATCGAGGTGCCCAAACCTCCTGGCACCAAGTTACACTAGATCATGGACTCCCCTCTGGGGTCCACTCAAGCTGTGTTGTTTCTAGCTTACCTGGTACTGTATATCGCGCTCTACACCCTTGCCTTAAGTACCTTTTGTACAGGCACCGTTTGAGGTGTCCTGTTTCCCATTCTCCTAATGGCTAGTTCCCTAGCAGTGTAGGTTTGCATTCCACACCACCTTGCTGGGAACGAGAGAGTTACAGACACTCTCTTAACATTAGTTGACCAACCTTTTTATTATACATACATGAAAATTATCCATGTGGGACTTTTGTTTTTAGTAAATTGGGTGCGCCGGCCATTTGTCACTGCCATGATGGTGCTCACCACAGTTTTCTCATTTGGTTTTGTTTTGGTGAGTCTCAGCGTTATTCTTGAAACTACCAATTGGGAAGTGCCCACTTTTCCTGCTTGTACCTGGTGGTCTCAGACTTTTTGCAATCCTGTTGTCATGATTCCCCGCCTTTCTCCCAAGATTCACTTGGAAATTCAACAGGCCTTGGCTTTCCTTGAGCCAAAACCCTCTTTAGGAAATAATAGTTTGTCTGGCTCTTGTCCATTCTTGCAGGGAGTGGATCTGTTGTCCCGGTTGTCTCCAGAAGCAGCTGACTGGGTTTTTGCAGTATTCTGCACCCAGCTGCTCTTGTGGCGAACAGTGGAGGGTTTGGAGCTGGTCTTGGAGCAGAGTCATCCTGATGGAGCATCCCGCCATTCCTTCTATGAGTTTTTTTTGCTGTGTTAAGCGGATCAGCCGATGAAAGCATATTTAAATGAATTCTGTGATAAAGCCCAGGCTTTGCCATTAACCTATGAGGTAAAAACGGCGTTTCTTTGTTTAACTTTGGACATATGCAAAACTCCCCAATTTGGCAGTCACCCCCTTCCAACTTTGATCATCTTGTCAAAACTCTTTGAGGTAGTTTCCCCACCCCAACCTGGAAGGGGCCAAGTAATTTGGCCATCATTGGATTAAACCCTATAAATATGGAAGCTGAAAAGTCATGCGCATCTTTTAAAATGAATAATCTTATCCTTCTAATCCTTCAAGTTCTTATGAATATGAACCTGAACAGGGGTCTAGACCCAAGAATGGTTTAAAGGTTTCAGATGATTCCAACGCGATGATGTCACCTGTGGGAGCCCCTATAAATACCGCATCTTCAACTAGTGATATTTCCTTGAATTATGAGGTGCTTCCCACTGATTTCCTCCCTGTCTCACCAGAAATTGAGAGCATCGGAGGGTCCTAACCCAATTAACCAAAAAGGGGACTCCATTAACGTTTTTTCTTCTAAAGACGTTTCCAGGGTGCATGCCTATGCATCAGTTCTGGGCTTGGGGGTGATGGCCCTGGATACCATTGCACACCAAGCCATTGGAATAGGTGTGGGTTTGCTGAAGCCTGAAAACGCGTTTTATAATGTGAGCGATTTATCCCAAAATGAGCTGTTTATATGCTCATATGGCCTGGATGAGGACCCTATTATGGTATATCAGATTACCCCTAAGAACCCTCGTTTGACCCCTACCATGATCAGGGGCACCTAGGAAGTGGAAAAGGAATTCGTTAGAAATATAAAGATGTATATGCACCTGTAGGAGGTGTGGTGGGATATGTGGCCTCAGTAGTAAGAGTAACCCGCTATCCCTCCCCTTCTATGATTTTAAAACATACCCTGAAGGCTTGTTAAAGCCCAAGGAAGAATTTTCTGGTGAGATGGTGGCATTTTCTGCTGTGAATAAGTCCAATTCTGGATACTTCTTGTTGATTGCTACCCTTACATCCTGTTTTTGGGAAGTTCAGCACAACTATTTTAGTGGATACCAGTGCCTCAAATAATTTATTGACCAAGACCTTGCTGAAAACCTTGAGTTGAGTTACTCACCAGGAGGTATGGTTAGAGGTGGGGATTCTCAAGGTATCCCCACACTGAAGGTCATGGGGTTAGTTGACTTCCAGGTGGGCTCCTATCATTTGTACAACCACTTTCAAGCTATCAGAAACCTCTTGTTCCCCATTATTTTGGGTGTAGAGTGGTGGAGAAAGTTTGACGTCAGGACTAATTTGAAGGAAAGCACTCTATTCTTGTCTTTGATAACCGGTCACCAGTTGATTGTTCCTTTTTTAGACAACAATGTCCAGGGCAAATTACCCCATTGGCCAATGTTCACACTCCTTAACTTACCCCTTTGCTAAAGCCCTCTGTGGAACTTTCTTTACCTTCCTGTTTGGAGGATTTGGCATCTTCTTTTGGTGCAGCTTCAGTTATTACACTACCAGATCATTTTAAAGTTTGATTGTGAGTTTAAACTCACTGTGTATCTGGTGCGTATATCTTCCCCCATTTACCCATTGACTGTCCGGGAGGAAGAGGCTTTAGATGTGTGGGTGAAGGAGCAGTTGGCCAAAGGTGCCATCTTTCAGCGTACCTCCCCTGTCTGCTCCCCGCTTCTCTTTGTGGAGAAGGCTGATGGAACTTTACGCCCTTGTGTTGATTATGGAAGTTTAAACAATGTGACTGTACCTGACCTTCATCCCATCCCTTTAGATTCCCAGATTGCGCGTTATGTAGAAAAGGAAAAAGTTTTCTCCAAGATGGATTGCCTCAATGCGTTCAATTGAATCTGGATAAAGAAGGTCCAGGAGTGGTTAACCGCATTCTGCACCAGAAAAGGAATTTTACAGTTCTGGGTCATGCCCTTTGGGCTTAAGAATGCCCCTGCCATCTTTCAACGCCGCATTGATGCTGCGTTGGGGGACTTGTTGGGGGTGTGCGCTGTTGCCTACATGGATGATATCCTGGTGTTTTCCCCTCATCAGGAGTCACATGCAGTACATCTTCGTTAAGTGGTGGAGCGATTGAGGGCCACACGCATTACGCTCAAGGTTAGTAAATGTGAATTCTTCAAGTCCCAGGTCTCTTTTCTGAGCAACGTCGTTTTTGACCAAGGCCATATGATAACTCCAGACAAGGAGAAGGCTATTCGTGAGTGGTTCACTCCCACCTCAGTCAAGGAATAAATGAGTTTTTTGGGGATGTGTACATTCCTCAGGAAGCTGACGCCCAATCTCTCCGAGGTGGCAGCACCCTTATATAAGGCCAGCGGTGCCAAGGTGATTCAGTGGTCACCCGTTTTGGAGGATGCTTTCCAAGCGGTGAAGTGCACCCTGTTATCCACATCCATCCTTCGCCATGTCGACCCTGAAAAGAGTTCATTGTGTCTTCTGATGCTTCAAACTTTGCCATTAGCTGCATTGTTACAGGTGGGCAAAGATGGAATTGAGCATCCGGTGGGATATTTTTCTAGGAAAATGTCTCTTCCTGAGATAAACTACGCCGTTTATGACAAGTAGTTATTAGCTGTGGTGGAGGCGCTGATTTATTGGCGTCACCACTTACATGGCTCCTCCCAACCATTCTGTGTATGAACAGACCACTGGGCCTTGTTGTACTACCGTGCCCCTCATGTCTTAGCTCCATGTCAGACCCGTTGGCATGAGACTCTTGCCCAATTTGCATTTTCCTATGAGTTCACCAAGGGCAAAGAGAATGGTTTGACGGATGCTTTAAGCCGCAACCCTGCTTTGGCTTCCAATCCAAAGGAGGTAGAAATTTACAACACCCGGCTGATGATTCTGCCAAGTATGATTCTGCCTCACCTTCCTGATTCCATGGTCCACACACCAGCGCTCACACCTCTGGAAAATGCGACAGAATATAGTGTGTCCAGAAAAGGTAGTTCTTTCTCATCCATTATCAGCTTAATATGCTGTTGTTCTTTCTCAGAGCACCCAGAATCATGAGGACTTATCCAGGGGTTATCATGAAAAGGATGATATGGTGTAGTTTCAGGGGCGCCTATGGGTTTCTGCTGGACCACTGCGCCTGGAAATCTTCCAGGACCATCATGACGGAATCACCGTTGGTCATTCTGGGAAAGAAAAGATCTTGGAGTTGATATGACACTTACAATTGGAAGGGCTTTCCTGCTCAGGTAAGGCGGTATTGTAAAGAGTGCCTGATCTGCAATCAAATGAAAGACAATCGGCAACTTTTAGCAGGGTGGTTGGTACCATTCCAAAAGGCTGAAGGGCCCTGGACTTCTCTATCAGTGGATTTCATTGTGGAGTTACCCGTTTCAGATGGGTATGATGCCATCATGGTGGTGGTGGACCGTTTTATGAAGATAACCCACTTTATTCCTTGCAGAACTACCATAACCACTGCTGAAATGGCCAGGCTCTTCGTCACCCATGTATTTGCGCATCATGGGGTTCCTCAAGAAATCATTAGTGACTGGGGACCACAGTTCACCTCCATCTTTTGGGAAGAGTTGTGTAAAACTCTTCAGATTTGCCCCTGCCATTCAAATGCCTATCACCCACAATCAGATGGGAAGACTGAGCGATTGAACCAGTACTTGGAACAAATTTCTGCGTTGTTACAACACCGCAGATCATTCAGATTGGGTTCCTACCTTCCCATGGCCCAGTTCAGCTACAACAACACTTTGCATTCATCAATCGGTTTTTCAACCTTTTTCGCCAACCACGGCTTTAACCCTGCTTTTAACATGGAGCCCAGCTGGTGTTCTAAATTGGAAGCAGTGGTAGACTTTGCTAAGACCATCAAGAAGATCCACCAGGGGGTGTCCACACGTTTGAAGGCGGCTATGCTAGTTTAAAAGGAGAACGCTGATGGAAAGCGCTGAGTGGGTCCAGCGTACAAGGAAGGGGATCTCGTGATGCTTGATGCTTGCAATATCCATATCAAGCAACCATGCAAAAAGCTGGGTCCAAAGAGGATTGGCCCTTACCGTGTAGTTAGAAAGGTGGGTCATGCCTCATACCAGTTGGATCTTCCCTCCGCGTTCCAGATCTTCTACGTCTTTCATGAAAGCAAATTGACATTGTTTGAGGGGCCCCCAAATGTGACTCCCAAGACATATCTCGTGGATGGGGCACCAGTTTGGGAAGTGGAGGAAATAGCAGCTTCCCGCCAGGTTAAGCGATGTCTCAAGTACCTGGTATCCTGGAAGGAATTTGACGCGGCCAAGAACAGTTGGGTTCCAGCATGGGGCTGTGTGCATGCCCAAGGCCTAATTGAATCATTCTATAATCTTTTCCCTGATGCTGCAGGATCTAAGCCTAAGCCAGCCGTTGCTGCTATGAAATTGCCACCCGCATATAAGAACTTCTCCTTAGCGAACGCCCCTGGAGGGGGGGAAGCCCAATAAGGAGGAGAGGGTAATGTCATGGTTGGATGTCGTAATAGTGGGAACCAACGCCAAAGATAAGGCTGGGTGACAGGAGGCCCAGAAGGTGAAATTTAAGGCTTTTCTGACTTTAAACACACCTTGACTAACGCTAGTTGCAAGCAAAACATGCTCAGGTTGGTACTAATGGGTTGCAAAACGCCCAGCCCCTTATCTTGGCCCATGCACTGAAACGAACAATCTATGTAATGAACAAAGACAGTTTGATTTGGTTAACTGGAGAACTAGGGTTTAATTCACGTTTAAGTTACAAAATCATGAGCTCAGGTAAAATACAGCTTCAATCAATCACTCGAGTGAAGGCACTTTCAGTGTATTTTACAAAAATGGACAGAAGCATTTGTTTATTGGAGCGTCAAGGCTTGGGCACACTTCCAGAACCCTAATTACCCTGACCCACTTTAAATATGGTTTTTATGACCAACATTCCTTGTTAGTTGACTTTTCACAAATAAACTTACCCATTTTCATGTTTTTTTATGGTTCCTTGGGAAAACTTGAGTGCAGAACTCTTTGAGGAGGTATCCAAAATGTTGGCCACTAAATACTCTCCCAATTTACTAAAGTTTCAGGTGCTCCCTTGGGCTGCTCCAGTCCACATCAGATCGAGGCGCCAAACCTCCTGGCACTGAGTTACACTTGATCATGAAATTCCCTCTAGGGCTCACTCAAGCTGTATTGTTTCTAGCTTACCTGGTACTGTATATCACGCTCTACACCATTGCCTTGGGTCCCTTTTGTACAGGCACCATTCAAGGTGCCCTGTTTCCCATTCTCCTAACGGCTAGTTCACCAGCAGTGTGTGTTTGCATCCCACACCACCTTGCTGGGAATGATAGAGTTACAGACACTCTCTTAACATTAAGTAACTAAAATGGAAATATTCTGATCTCCTGTGATCTGCTCCCTATTCCTAACTCAAGTAATTACTCTTTTGTTTACCATCTCTAAGCGCAGCTTAGTAAACATAAAATGCACTATTAGGAAATTAAGCATATGGTGCATATTTCAGCTAGATTTAATGGTAAAGGATCTTTTTCAATGTGACTGGAGAAATCCTCAACAAATAAGACACTTTGAGCAATCTAGTAAGCCTATGTTGTATTTAATGCTGCATTGAGACTTTTTAAAATATAAATAAAGATCTCTCTTTCCAAAAAAGCTTTTCTTCTATAAGTTTTCTAAGGTCACTGTCCACATACAGTGTCTAGTAGTTTTAATTCTTAATATCTGAGCACCAAAATCTGAAGTCCTAGTATCAATTTCACCATCATGGTGCTCACTATAGGGGTTCACTTAGTTAATTATACTACCTTAAAAGTATAAATCTGGAGGAGAGCTGTTTTAACATTGCCTTGGTGCAAAGTATTCATACAAGTCCATGGATAAAGGCAATCTGGTTATTAATCATTTTCTAGTTGACTGGTTGAGAGTGAAACGATGGAGGTGCTTATGTTGTAACTTCTCCCTTCTGGTATGCTAGAATCTCAAGCTTTAGTTCAATTGTCAAACGTCCCCCAGGCGCAGGTACAAGAAGTATTCAAATGGCTGCTTCATGATTACCGCCTGATCACCAACAATGTGAATGAGGACTAACTAGCATGTTTATAACTATAGGCAGCAAGAAGCCCCTTACGAAAATATCATACTTTCTGCGAGTTGACCATTAGTGAGATGGTAAGGAGACTTGCTACCCAAGGATAAATAGTAGTAGGATAGCTAAATATGTACATCTTTCTATCCATCAAGTACATCAGATTATTGCTCATCATCATATTGATATTGGTAGATTGGTTAAATCCTTGGAAGCCCAGCAATGGAATAATTCCCACTTACTCAGATGCTTGGAAGACCATTTTTGTGACCTCTCAGGCATTTATTATGGTTAATTGGCAGCATACTCAGGAAGCCCAACTGAGGGCGGAAGGACTTGCTTCCCTAGCTTAAAGCTGACTTTTCTTGTATTATTAATTATATTTTTATAATTAAGGTGACCCCCCAATGAGTTGAAGATATTAACCATGACGTTCCAAGTAGAAGATTATCTTAAAGTGGGAGTGGAGCGACATACAAAGGCTGAAACGGCTGACAATGAGGCCCAGAAGAGAAAACTAAAATGCAATTCATCAGTTTTGGAATGATTCAAATGGTTAAGTGGGCCAGTTATCAGGGATACTCCAAGACCATGATCAGTTAGTAAAGGATTTAGTGAAGTAAATATGTGCTTATTGATGCCGCCTTGAATGTTTAAATATGGAAAAATAGAGCACTACGCTTGAAGACCTATTTGTATCAGACCATTGACTCTTTGTGGTTGTACTTGAGAAGTCAGGGCCATAAGATATAAGTTTTTAAAAATATGAACTTGACTCTGAAAGAAGATTTTCTTGCTATTAATCAGAAAATGAGCATATCAAAAACGTGTTACTGTATTAAACCAACGTCTTTCTAATAGGATTTATTAGTTTTAAACTGAGATTAACAAAGGTCTCTGTAAGTGTTGCCAGGAGGGTCCCAGAGCCCCACCACTAGATTTATTTAATAATGATCAGTAAACAATTCCAGTGAAACCTGAAGGTGGGGTAATGAGTCTCTGATTTGCAAGAGGTACACACCACTCTTACTTCAATTCCTGGCCCTAGAGAGTTCACTTACATGCCGCCAGCTAAGGTGGGCGCTGGAAAAAGTTTTCTCAAAGTCTCCTCGCCATCTGATATGGCTTCCTAGGCTGATAACCTAGGGGCTATATTAAGATTTTTATATGTTTATGATAATCCCTTTGTTTGGCCAATTTGTGAATAAAGATGCATGGCGGCTCCCCCTTTTGGGTTGGGCACCACTAGTACTAAAAAAGAGAGTTCACTTCCATAGATATTTTAATGATTCATCCAGCAGAAAATTATGAATCTATTAGCTATTAAACTCCTATGCCATGGGAACAGCATATGGCCACTACCCCAGCTCATGAAATTGGGACGTCCTCCCCAAGGGACATTCTGACAGCTTCTGACTGAGTTAGTCATTCTTTTCGTTTACCTGAAAATCATGTAGGAGCAACGTAGGCCCTTCTTCCCTGCATATATGGACCTCAACCGTTTGTTAAACCTACTAATTTACCAAAATTTGATAATCAGGAAAATGTGAACAGCTTTTTTAGTCTCTTTGAGATTATAGTGGCTGGAGCGCCTGAGAATGCTGTATTAGTTACTGTTATATATTGCTGGACTTTGAAATCCAGGAGTTTATTATGCCTAAACTACAATTGATTGGTGTAATCTACCTCAAAGCCAAATAATTAATTAAAAAAGAGTTTAGTGGAGCCAAGCGTATGACCACACAGAAAACATAGATCCTTAACATTTGTTTTAATAAGGACGAGTCAAATAAAGCTTTTTCAGCGTTTTTTTTATTTGTAGGCTCAGATATTATCTGGAGCTAATAGTATAAATAACTTTGACGCTAAGATCTCTCACCATCATCCTTGTGACCCTATAAATGTTTTTATCAAGTTATGTTTTCTGTTTTAAATGGGAAAATGGTATCACTCATAAGCTAGATTATCTCCAATGATGCGCCATCACTTTTGAGGCGCCCTACAAAACTATTTGAGAACCTTGCAAACCACAAATTTGGGCCCCTGTCAGGAAAGAGGCAAGTAAAGTTTAGACCATCCTGCAATCTGAATGACCAAACACCCAAATAATGAGCCTAAATGCGTGATGCACTGCTGGTTTGAACAAAGTTGAATTGTTCTGGGAAAGATTTCACCAGAGAGCGCCAATAGGCATAAATTTAAATAGAAACCTATCAACAAACCAGGCTATCATTGCCCCAGGGCATCGTGGGTTTGTGAGCTTAAAATAGAAGATTGGAATTGTCAGTTTGAATTTTGTCATAGGAAAAATTTTTTGGGGGTCCAAAATTTTAATTTTAATTTTAATATAGAGAATCAACTGTCATTTTTCTTAGTGTGTTGTGACTGCTTAAATGGACGAATGATATGGGAAATTTCGTAGAAAAGCTTGGGATTGGGGTCATTGAGATTCGCCTAACCAGGCAAACTTTGAATGAGGGGAAAACAAATTATTTTGAACTGGCTTCAAAAATTTTCAGTAGCAGGCTGAGTCACTGTAAGTTTGCCCATGGATGCCCAAATTACTGATTTTCTTTGGTTTTGATGGTTATAGTGACGGAATCTTGCCCAATGTGCAGTGGGAACCTTCCAAGACCATCCTACATAGGGGTGGTCCCATGAGTTTGGGAACAGGTTCATGACACCCAATCCACCCTCACCCAGTTGCTCCAGCGTCCATTGGACTAAACAAGAACTGTTGGACAGGGTTTTTGTACTGCAGGGGATGGTTTAAACTAGAGTCAGAATTCCCCAATATCCCAAAACCATTAGTGTGTTCCTCCAACGATTTGACATTAGGAGCATTCTTCATAGAATGTACACACCCATTGAGCTTTGTCCCAATAAGTCTGGGGCAGGTTTTGAGCCTGCAACAACATTATCCAACGGCACAATGACATTGGCAAATCTTGCCAAGGATTTGAAACTAGATTCTTTGGTTATCAAAAGTGTTCATCCTTTTGGGCTTTGTTGCCAAGTTTTTGCAATTGTCTGCAATCAATGTTAAAGATTTGCCACTGTTAATTGTACTCAGCCCCTTTGCCCCAAGCGGGTGCTAATTTATTGCCAACTCACTACAGATTCCCTTAATTCACCCCATTAATTCTTCAGATGTAAGAACTGGGGGTGGGGGTGGCATTCTCAAAGGGTACACCATCACCCACCGCTCGCCCACCACATGAGCAAGTTCACCCTGAGTGATGGGAGCCGCCAGCCTTCTTGGCCCCTTCTTGGATGGGAAAGGGAACACCTCCAATTTAATTAGGGTGGACGCTCCTCCAGACTTATATTACCCTTCCCTCTTTCCAAAAGGGGGCGCCACCACCGGGGAATTGAGTGAAGACCACATTCTTATGGGTTTTGGGCAAATTAATTGCCATTAGCATAACAATATTGGGGGAGGACGAGGAGCATCTGGGTGGGTGGCATGGAAAGCCTTGACGAGCTCTGAACAGTTAGCACAGTCACACGTGCCAGCCCAGCTATTCTTGTAGAATGGAAATCCTTTCCATGTAACTAAATACCTGGTTGACCTGCATAATTGTTGGGAGGACAGGATGCCATCAACCTCAGTCTCCTCCACGCCCTCAATTACAATGGGCTCTTGGTCTCTTGGGATTGCTCCCTTAAATGGGGACAGCTGAGAGACATGGAACACCAAATGTTGCTTCCAGTGGGGTGGCAACTTCATATGGAAGGCGCCATTCCTTAAGTCTTCTTCCACCAAAGGAAAGCCAAGCGTTTAATTGCAAACTTGCGTGTGAGCACCTGCATCTGCAAGTGGTGCGTGTTGAGCATGACGTATGACCCCACCATTATCCTGTGAGCTTACAAGATGCTTCTAATCTGCAACCTGTTTGTAATCGCTTATGGCTTTAGTTAAAAGCTCCCAAACCAGGGACTGGGTGTCCTGAATATGCTGAGAGTGGTTGGCAGCAGCTGGTACTTCTGGACAAAGGCACGGGCAACAGAACAAGAAGTATTATAACCCAAGGTTGCTTAATATGGGGAGAAGCCTGTGGATTCATGTGTTCCATTATTATACGCAAACTGGGCAAGGAAAATCCACCCAGGTATCCTGAAAGGCTGAAGCATAGCACCAAAGGTACTTCTCCAGGATCTGGTTGATTCTATTGGTTTGATCATCTGACTTTGGATGGTATGCAGTAAAGCAGCAGGTCATAATCTTCAAGATTGCCAAGAGCTCATTCCAAAGTTGCGCCATATTTGGGGCCCACAGTCACTGACAATTTCCTGCGGGAGGCCAAACATTATAAACATGACGCACAAATGGGCTGTAGACTTTTTGGAAGTAATGAAGGAGGATCACGGGATAAACAGGGTTAATTTTGTAAAGTGGTCTACAACACCATAACTGCTGTAAACCCCTTGGAGCTGGGGAGATCAACAATAAAGTCTACGGACACCAATGTTTGCAGACCCTCTGCCTGCTGCAAGGGATGCAGAAGTCTATTCCTACCCAACTGGTCCTTTTTAGCCCACGCACAAGTCACACAATCTGCGATCCAGGATTGAATATCTTTTGAAAAGCCAGGCCATTTATAGATACACTTAACCAAATCAATGCACTTCTTTTTCCCCGGGTGACCAACTGCAAGGGGATCATGATGTGCTTGAATGACTTCAGCTCAGAGGAGAGGAGGGACCCACACCAACGACCTAAACTGGATGATCCCCTCGGCCAAAGAATATATGGAATGCTTGGAAGCTGGGAGGTGCAACCGCTCCATAAGGTCCACACCTTCTGCACATGCCAACTGTACAGCTAAGACCCGTGATACCAAAGGCGCATCTGGAGCTAAGTCAGCTGCGGAAACCATGGGAGGTACAATAAACAAGATTTGGGTAGGGAATGAATATGACAAGATCCACATCATTTGAACAGCTGGGCAATGCACGGGGCTATGGAATAGGAAGTCAGGAAGGACATTTAGCGCTCCTCACAAACTCATTTTCAAGTTGAAGTTGCACAAATCCTGGTAGGTTTGGGCCTGCTGGTGTGACAACTTCTGTGGTTTGCGAAAATGAAGAGGATCTTGGTGGTTGGTCCACACAGTCAACTAATGTTGAGCACCCTATAAGAGGTATTGCCAATGGGTTAAGGCCCATGCCACGAATGCCAACTCTTTATCATAGATGACCAAGGATTGCTCAGTGGAAAAAAACTTGCGAGAAAAGTAGGTGACTATATGTTCCAAATCATCGTGCTCATGAGCAAGACAGCCCCTACTGCAGCGAAAGATGCATCACATGCTACAATATAGGGTTTGGAAGGATCTGCATGACTCAGGATGGGGAGTAACAAGAACACATCCTTAATTGAATTGAAGCCTGCTGGCACTTGGACATCCTGTGAAAGGGGACGTTCTTGCCCATGAGTGGATGAGTGGGGCAGCTAACTGGAATAGGGCGGGAGCGAACTTTCAGGAATATGATGATGCCCAAGAAGCTCCTCAATTGCTTCTGCATTGTTGGAGTAGGCCACTTGCGGACGGCATCCAATTTTGTGAGAGGGGTAGCGTAAATATCTTTCAAGATGAGATTGCCCAAAAGGTGACTTCTTCCTAGTAATAGTTACATTTTAATGGCTTGACAAACAGACCCTCCTTATGCTAGGCAGCCACTACTACCTCCAAGTCCTTCTCATGTTGTTCAGGAACAGGGGAGTGTACCAAAATAAAATTGTTTTATGGAACCGCGCAGGTGAACCAGAGGTTACCCAGCACATTATCATTCATCTTTTAGAATGTTGCGGGTGAATTTTTAAGCCTGAAGGGCATTACTTAAAATTAGAAGGTGCCTCTTTTTGTCTATTTATCGGTAAGCCATTACTGGTCTTCCATCACTCAAATTTGATTAAAGGCATTAACTATAATCAAGTTTTTGAGAACATGTGCGACTTAGCAATTTCTTGGCTGATTGTCTGTTCCAAAGTCAGAGGGTAGGGGTCATGAACCGTAATTTTGTTAAGGTGACCTAGTCCATGCATGGACAAAGGGAACATCTGCCTTCTTGGCAAAGATGATGGAAGAGGCAATATGAGATGTCTCTTGAAACAACCAACCCTTCTTGAGCAAGTCTTCCAACCATGCATTGAGGGCAGCCTCCTCTTCTGCTGTATGCGAGTACAGTGGGCAGTTTATTTTCCCACCTGCACCGTTGTCCAAAAACCCAAATCAATTTCATATAGGGGGAAGATGGTCAGCCTTCTCAGAATCAAAAATACTCTGATATCTCATCAATGCTTCTGGAAAATCTGGCGGAAGACCTACTGTGGGAAACAAGGGTTGTAATGGAACCACAACCACAAGCTTTGGTGAGGGTGTACAGCAATGGGAAATCATACTCCACCTGATTGTTGGAGAAGTACAGCGTAATTGTCTCCAGGTG
Organism: Massospora cicadina; assembly: GCA_022478985.1. Lineage (NCBI taxonomy): Eukaryota > Fungi > Entomophthoromycota > Entomophthoromycetes > Entomophthorales > Entomophthoraceae > Massospora > Massospora cicadina. Next base: position 54,040 of record JAKSZP010001701.1, on the reverse strand, counting down.
GATTCTCACATGCTGCCAACGCCACTAACCCACACCTAAAATTACTGGGAACACAAGGTTGGTCATTGCAGAGATGCGATTGCAAAAACTAAACTGATGGACTAAGAAAGGCACGGGGCACCAAAATCTGAAGGTGGTTTGGGAAGCTGATAATGCAACCAATATTGATGACCCCACATCCAGGTATAGATCAAGCTTCTGGTCCAACTCCATACTCATGAAGTTACCTACTACTCTCATGTCAACCAAGGCCTTAAAAGACACCTTTTTCTCAAATTTCAATTTTCATTGGTAATAGAAGTAGTCGAAATTCTGTTTATTGAAAGTTATGGTCATTTCTGCTGATAAGGAAGAGATTGCAACTAGGTCAGGTGAGATACTAGGTTTGGGAAAGGAGTAGAATTGGTGTGGTAAAGAAGTTGAATCTTTTTCTCTCCAAACTAGAAAACCAACAATTTATAAACTGGTTTGTTAGATTTTAATCAGATGGAATTCTCCAATGATGAATCGTTATTTGGGATGAAATGACCAATCCTGGTGGAATGGCTCATTGACTGAATTTCATGGTAATTGATACAATTGCTGGTTGTAGCTACTCCCCAATTGGGTTGAGCCAAAATTAATATTCCACCAAGTGGGTAAGTTAGGTTTGAGTGGGGCCAATTGTGGCCCCAAATTAGTATAATGATCACTGGTAACTAATATCCAAGGATGATACAATTTATATCAGTTGGCGGAATCAGTGTTTGATACAAACGCCATTCATGGACCATTGTGAGAATTTCTGGCAGAAAACCATTGTATTCACTGTTAATCATCCATCTATGATTTCGCTGCCTATACTAATAATTCTATGTAAGCAGATCTGATAATGAAAAGTTTGAGGCAGCTGAGGTTGTTTCTGGCGCCTCATAATTTATTATCAACTATTGCCTGAATAAGGCGATTCCCAATTAATTGACTAGAAGATCAAAAAGTGCCATCGGCGAGATGCCAAAATATTCCAAGTCAAAGCGAGTGACCAAAGAGGTTTCTGGCGCATTATAATCAACTTGAAGGTCAAATCCAAATTTGACGTTTATTTAGATTAATCATATATATGGATCACCGGCGACTTAAGGCCAAGGATGAGCCAAAACTAATTCAGACATTGGAAGGATGGAGCAAGAGAGTTGATGCAGGGGAGTGAGTAAGTGCATCTGAAGGCTGAAAGAGTGGTTAGCTGGAAGGACCAGCAGAAGAGCCAATAGGTCAAAGTTAGTAAGAGGCCCTTTTGTATATAGTCTAAATACCTGGCGCTTCCCTTTCAATAAATATCTCCCTTTGTCTAATCTAACTTTTGATTTAAGTTTGAAATTTATTTTGTTGGTTGGGAGTTGGGCTGGAGATCCCCAAATGGTGCAGGTGACACACCAAAGGGTCAGCTGGCGCTGCTGGCCCTGTGCCTAAGGCAAAATGACAAGGGCTGACCAGTCTTCATACTGGTTGGCCTGCCATCTAGAAGAGCCCATAGTCGATTTTCTGACACCAGTATTCTAGAACAAACTAACATGGACATGGGGCAGCGTCAGCCCTTTGAATCAATATAGATACTGATTTGATGCTGGGATTGGAAACTGAGGCCAAGTCAGCAGCTTCTAGCATGAAAATCTACTTTTTGAGGGTGGACCAAGTAGAATGTTGAGGGCACTGGGGCAGTGTAGATATAATGAAATTCTTTCAAAACCCTCAGAGAAAAGAAGACAAAATTGGCAATTGGCCAAATAGAAAACAGACAGAAGGATACCAAGGGTACATTCTTCAGGTAGAAGATGACCACTGCTGCGCCCATCTCAGTGAGGAGGGCGAAAAGGGCGAAAAATAATGGATGGTTGATTATTTCACTAAAGCGGCAAGTAAAATTGAGACTAGCCTGCTTTTCTGGATGCCCAAATACCCAAATGGTGAGCCCAAATGCCAGAGGCACTGCTGCTCGAACAACATTGAATTGATCCAGAATGATTTTACCAGTAAGCGCCAATAGGCATTAAATTTATATAGAAACCCAACAACAAACCAGGCTATATTTGCCCCAGGGCACGTGGGTTTGGATGCTGAAAAAAGGAGATCAGAATTAATAGTTTGAATTTTGACATTTGAAAAAATTATATTTGGGGTAAAAATTTTTTATTAATATTAAAATAGAAAATCAACCATCAATTTTCTCAATGTGTTATGACTGCTTAAATAAATGAATGATTTGGGGAATAGCTTAGAAAAGATCAGGATTGGGGCCCTTGAGATTCGCCTAACCTGGTAGATTGGTGTATCCCTCTTTAGGTTGGGACCAACTAGTGTTAAAAAAAGAGATTCGCCTAACCAGGCAAACTTTGAGTGATGGGGAAAACAAATTATTCTGAACCAACTTCAAAAATGTCAGCAGCAAGCCAAGTTGCTGTTGGTTCGACCATGGATGCATGAATTGCCAATTTTCTTTGTTTTTGATGGCTAGAGTGATGGCATCTTACCTGACAGGCAGCAGGAACTTCCCAAGGCCAACTCACATAGGGGCAGTCCCATGAGGTTGGGAACGGGTTCATTATACCTAACCTACCCTCACACAGTCACTCCATTATCTTTTGGACCAATGAGAACAGTTGGAGGGGGTTTTGATAATGGCGGGGAGGATTTGAACTGGCGTCAGCATTTCCCAATGGCCCGACGCTATTGGCAAGTTCTTCCAACAATTTGACATTTGGAGCATTCTCCATAGAATGTAAATGTCCAACGGGCTTTGTTTTCAATATGTCTGAGGTAGGCTTTGAACCTGTAGTAACTTTTCCAAATGCCCAATGCCATTGGCAAGTTTTACTAAGAATTTGAAACTAGATGCTTTGGTTACCAAATTTCTTGCCAATCAGGCTTTGTTGTGAGATTTTGCAATTATCAACTTTTAATTTCTAAGATTTGTTGCTGTTAATCATACACAGCTCCTTTGCCCAAGCGGGTGTCAATTCATTGCAAAATTGCTACAGATTCACTTAATTTTTACACTAATTCTTTAGATATGAGAACTGGGGTTTGGGGCGGAACCCTCAAATGGTACGCCATCACCCACCGCTCATCCATCACATGAGCAAGTTCACCCTGAGTGATGAGGGAGCCGCCGGCCTTCTTGGCCCCTTCTTGGATGGGAAAGAGAACACCCCTAATCCATTCAGAGAGGACACTCCCCCATACTTAGACCCCTCCCCCAAAAAAGTAATATGCTGTATGTCCCTCATGCGGGAAGACCAGATAGTAGTCAAATTACTTGTCATTTTTGTAGAAAATTAGGGCACTATGTTAATAGTTACTATGCAGGGCTCCTAGCCCTCTGTTTGTTCTGTGAACGCTGCAGATGATGGATAGTTGATAAAAGAGAGGGAGGAATAGAATTGGTTTTTCTATCTCCACTTCCTCTAACAATATTTAGGTAAGAACAAGTATCTTAAATCTTTTTCTTTGAGACATAAGGATGACAACGCCGCTCCTAATTAGAGGTAAAGATGATAACAAGTGATATCATAGTGGTAGCTAACCAATCTTTTGAAAAATCAGATGCTGTAGTGACAGAATAAGCGATATTGAACATATGTTCAACAGTTAGAACCTCTAAGACTTCCAATCTCTTCTAGTGAGGCCTTAAGTTTGTTGAAGGTCTAAGGGGCTGTAACCATAAATGCGTTTCAAGACTCTAGACCTAAATTATGTGACAACTTTCAGAATGATTTAGTTAAGTGGATGACTTAATTGTCCTCACATAGATCAACTACTACTTATTTTCCTTATTTTGCTTTTATTGATATTGTAGTAACTAAGCTCAAAGTTTGAGTTAAAGTAGACAGTGGGCACCAATTATTAATGTGTCTACTAAGTTGGTGAAGAAACTGGGATTGTTCTTGATATAAATCATTTTAAGATCTATTGTAGCACTGGTCCTCAGACCACACCTCCAAAGGATCATATTGCGCGTTACTGCTGCAGTTTGAGTCTTTAGTGATCTCCACTCATGCTATTGTTTTCCTTAAATGAGTTTTCAGCTTTTCTAATTGGTACTTTGTTTATGTAAAAGTATGGATTATTAGCTGATTTTGAAGAAAAATGTTTTAGCTATTAGGACAAACCCTTCCATTTTCTTTCAACCATAGGATGAGGCCTGTCAGATCAGAAACAAGGGTTTGTTAACCTTATATTTTAGAATTTTATAGTGACAATTGGATTAGTGGCTACATACATGTACCTGAAAAGTTACAAAAGTAGGTTGTTGAGTCTGATGTATCCCATTATGATCTAATCAGAGCCTAACCATCCCACCAGGTCAACAAGTTGTAGTAGATGCAGAATCACTTTACGTGTCCCTCTAGATTTATATGGTGAGATAATCGCCCCATTTTGACAATCCAACTTTATACCTGTCACTGTGCCCGGATTATTGTTCCATAACATGATAAATTTCAGGTTCTATTAGCTAACTTTTATCTTTACTTTGAAAGAATCAAGTGACACCAGATTGTCACTTTTGTTCATACTTTACCTAAGAAAGAGGTATCCTGTATCAATATTTGAATAACTTGATAACTGGGGCTTGAAGGGGGTAAATAAAAAATAACTGGGGCTTGAAGGCATTGAGCGCCAATTAGTATGTTCCCTGGTACCCAGGAAATGTCTCTCTATTTTAATGGATGACAAAAATTTTGAGCTTTAGCATTATCTGATAAGTATAAATTTGATCTTTGCCAAAGTCAATTATGATCTATGCTGTGCCATGATGTGTTACAGTAAATTGATACTTATGATCATATTTAAATTCACCTCTGTCCTATTAGGCGTTCCAAGATTGAAGGTAAAGTTGTTAACCAAGAAATTAACCAATTTTTGTAGCAGGGGATGTTAGTCCCCTTAGAGTCCTTGGGCTTCCCAGTTTTAGGTTATTAAAAAGTAAGATGTACCAATAAAGTCATGATAGACTACTAAAACTCAATGATATCACCAAAAAAGATTTTCCTACTAACTCACTTTGATGATGCATAATAATGCTCGGGTGGGGCATAATAGTACTCTGGTATGGATTTAATCTCTGGATACTGGAAGTTTGAGATTTCAAAAGGAGGAACAGGAGAAGTGCGCGAGGATTACTGAACAAAGTCTATATCAACCCACTAAGATGGCGCAAGGGCTGTGTAACGCCACAGCAACGTTCCAGCATGCAAAAGATAGCATATTAAAAGATTTTAAAATCTCTTGCATACAATTGTATTAAGAGATATAGATGTTTTTAGAACTTTTACAGATAATATGTAGAACTTAGAGGATGTGCTCCGCCATCTGGCCAAAGCCGTATTGAAAATCAAACTCCATAAGTGTAATTTCTTCCATGAGCAACTCAGGTGTATGGTGTTTGTCATTGACAAACAAGGCACACAGCCTAGACCTGCTAAGTTTGAGGCTATTGAATGTATGTTTCGGCCAAGCAGCAAGCATAGTATCAGGCATTCCTGGAAGTGGTTGGCTATTACCACTGGTTTGTGAAGAATTTTAGTAAAATAGTTGAGCCATTATTTACCTTCTTCAGACTGGGGTACAATTTGAATGGACGGAGGATTGTCAGCTGGCCTACAGTTATCTAAGGCTCTGTCACACTAAAGCGCATATTTTAATGTATCTGAACTTTAAATCTGCTTATTATTTTGCTGGATGCTTTGTTCACCACTGAACGGGTGGTGTTATCCCAAATCGATTCCAACGAAAAGTCCATCTGGTGGCAAACTGTAGTTGGATGTTGGATGTTCATAAATTGAATTGAATTGAATTACATGGCAACCAATAAAAGAGTTAGCTGTCATATTTGCAAGTAAATGGAATTTGCACTTAAATTCATGGGGTACACTTTACTAGGATAACAGAAAATGCATCTCTGTGCTGGTTGCAGAACTTGAAGGAGCAGAAAGGATAAATAATCTGTTGGGTTTTGAAGCTACAAGCATATGACTTCAAAACTTAGCACCACCCCAGTATTAAGCACATAAACGTTGATGAACCTTCCCAGCTGCCTACTATAACCTTACTGCCTGATAAGAATGATGAATTATTAACTTAATAATAGCTCAGCAATATGGTATTAAACCTGAAAGTGTTTATCATAAATTAAAAAGTTGAGAAAGGATACTTTTATTAAGGATGGGAAACTTTATAAGATTATTGATGAACAGAGCATTGTTTCCTTAGCCCACTGAGTGGACTGACAAGATTAATGTGTCCCACAAGGAGACGGGCATGGTGGATCTAAGAAAACGTTAGAACAATTATGATCCCAGTATTATTGTGATTCTGTCATTTGGTATTAATGAGACTCTCAGTTGGTGTCAAAAATTCCAATCTGAAGCGCCTTATCAAAAGGCCACTTCATACCAGTTGGTCAAACCTAAACTTTTTCATGTCACACCATTTCCATTAATGTCGTAGGCCCTTTGAGAAATGCCTATGTGCAGATTAAATATATAGTAAAGTTATTGATCAACTCACCAAGTGGGTGGAGGCAAAAGAAGTCAGAGATTTTGGGGCCACGACCATTACTAACTTTCTCTTTAAAGATTTTATCTATTGGCATGGATGCTCCCAGTTTTTGCAGACAGGTAATGGGACCATTTTCACGTCTCAGATGATCTCTAAGCTTAACAATTTAATGGGTATAGAGGATTCCAATCAATAATCTCTTTCTGCTTGGTGTAACTTTCTGAGCAAATTATATGGAAAAATAAATCTCAATCGCTCGCTGGAGTTTTTCTCCAATGTCCTCAGATTCCCCGCCAGCTGCCCCAATGTGGGGCAGCGGTGAAACTCCCCCGCCCTTTTCTGTCTGATAGGAAAACACGCTCAGACTGGCTCGCCCAGTCATACTAAACCCCTGGGATGATTTTTTCACTCCAATTATCTTGACGCCCCCTTGCTCAAACCCAATAAGTGCCCCGTTGCCCCTGGTGCTCCCCCAGAGCAACGTGTTTTTTGGCCTTAGGGTTGACTATAGGAAACATTTCCCCTACCACAACCAAGCCATTATCAAAATGGCTCAGATGGTGATGCATCCCACCAGTTTTATTGACTTCCGCCCCTATAAGGGGTATTTTGATCTCAGCTTCACCTGTGAAGCCAATGCAGCCACTGCGGCATCTGTGCCCCTGGTTTTCCAGGGTACCCTCTCCAAACAATTTGGACCTGGCTCTCAGCAGATACCACTTTGGTGGTTCAGGTCGCTGGTTTGCCCACCCACCTTCCACCTGAGGTGCTCCACCAGGAGCTGATGAAAGCTTTGGAAGCCTATGGCTCCAACCCCATCTTGCAATTTATGGTCCCAAATGGGCCACACGCCTTACTGAGCCTCAGGCGTATGCCATGATCAGCCTTGAATCAAATAAAATTGCCCTGTTAATTCCCCCCACGCTGCTATCCCCTCTGCCATCGACCCTCCATTCTGGGCCCATGTTGAGGGCGGACAGACGATTTGTCCATCCTGTTTTGAGTTGGACCACTCGAAAAGCAAGTGCCCATCCCTACTGCTTCCAATAGCTCTGATTTTTTGTCCGCCCTCTTTCAATCCGCCGCCCATCCCACAACAGCTTTTGTATGGGGTACAATACTACTTCCCCCTCCCCCAAAGCCTGTTGCTGCAGCTGTGCCAACAGCCACCAATAAGCCTCATCCTCCCCCCAGTGCCACAAATGCTCTATCCAATTAAGTACAGAATTGGACCCCAGTTCGCTCCCATGCATCCTCAAATAAACCAACCAAACCTCAGGAATATTATGACTCACCAATTCAATTCTACCAAAATCCCTGGGATCTATTGGCTGAAATTGATGAGTCAGGGAATATAATTGAAGAAGCAATATAAAAAATTGAGCAGTTTGTGCTCATTGACCAAGATGGTGAGCTATCCCCTCAGTTATAAGCCCCCCAGCAAAATGCTGAAATGTTCTGCGGTGACCACAAGCTGGCTGTTGATGTGAAGAACGGGGTTCTTCTACATTTAACAAAACAGTTAGGCAAGAGTGCTCAGGTGAGGGCCCACAAATATAAGAGTGCTGCTGTGGTTAAGTCCTTTGTTCATTGCCTTGATGAGTGATTGAGGTATCCTTGGGATATGGTAAGGATGATGCTCACACTGAGGAGAACAGTCTGTCCACCAGAGAGAGAGCATACAGAGAGGCGACTGATCAGTTAAAGTCTGAGGAATGGTCCATGTTTCACTCAAAATCCAGGATTTTCTCCAAAACCTGAACAAATTATTTTAAAATTTAAAATTTATTTCTGATATTTGAGGTTTCTTTGTATATATTAGAAGACAAAGTTGTCCTAAACACCTTCATCTGGTTGTATTTATGTTAGGAAGCGGGGGATATGCGGAAATTTTTTCCTGCAGAGTCCACAGACGGTGGGCTATCTGAGGGTTTATTTCAAGTATATCAGCCTCCAATATTCTTGTCTGGGCCCGTTCTAGACCGTTGTTGGGTATCCCAGGCGTTATAGAAGCTTTTCCGCATATAATTTTATTTGTCAGGGATGAATCCAAGCTTAACATTCTCATGTTGATCTTATCAAAAACAATTTCTGACTTGCTCAGACACTGCTCTCCTCAACTCTTAATGCTTCCATTTTTGTTATAATTCATCTTGGTAGCCCCTGATTTGGTGGGCTGCCCTTCGCCATGGCTCTCAATATTCTCATCTAGCAAGGGATTTGGCTTGGCAGCTCCTGATTCACTGAGCTGCCCAATGCTTTGGTTCTTGACATTACTGTTTTTGGCATAATTTGGCTTAGCAGCCCCTGATTCGCTGGGATGCCCTATGCCATTGTCATTATCATTTTTTAGTTCATCAGATTTTGGTTGGCGGCCTTTGATTGGCCTGGTCGCCAATTAAATCAACCCTTGCCACCTCTGCTCCTAGGTTAAGTCAAATTTGTCAGCAACTGATTCGTCAGAATGCCACTTAAAAGGGTCATTGCCCTCAAACCCTATGCTTTTTTTATTATTATCATCTACGTTACTAAGAGCTCCCCCCCCCCCTAAGGTGGGGATTGGGGCTATGTGGTGGTCAGGCAGCGCCTTGACTGTCACATCACCCCCTCAGAGGAGAGCCCCTGCATCCCCAGTATTCCTCCACCTTCTGGGGACAGTTGGCGCTTTTGGCAGATGTTTGCCAGAAGGATTCTTCTATTGGGTAGCTGACCCATTTTACTAAGTACCATCACTTTTTGTGAGCGATCTTGGTATCCAGAATCTCCTCCACCTCATACTCCGCCTCCCCTGGGTTGTCCGACTGGACTGGCTCCAGCTTCGTTGGTATGGGGCCTTCATATTTCTTGAGCTGCGAAATGTGTAAAACCAGGTGTGTGCACAATCCTTCTTGGAAATCTAGTTCATACGCCACTCATTCTCCTGTTGAAGGACCTTGTAGGGTTCTAGGTTGATGGGTCTGAACTATTTACACTGTCCCAGGGGTGTAGTGTTTGACATTTATCAATACATAATCTCCATCTTTGAGGGGCAGAGCCTTGGAGCAATGCGAATCCGCCTTCCTCATCTGGCCTCCGCCGCCTTCTCCAGGTTGGCTCTCAATGTCTTAAAATTTTCCCCCATTTCAGTCATTAAATCATATTCCACATGATTTGTTCCCCCAGCATGTACCTCCATTGTCCATGGGTGATACCCGTGATTTGCAAAAAATGGCGACATTCTGGTTGATGAGTGTGCCAGGTTGTTTTACACAAACGTGCAATTATCAGCCAACTGGTCCAAAGAACTTGTCACGTGGTGAGGTAGCACCATAGGTACTGTTCAAGGGTCTGATTGACCCTCTCCATCCAGCCATCTGATTTGGAATGGTAAGCGTAGGAACGGCATGGTTTAATCTTAAGATTTTCCAGGAGGTGATCCCTGAACCTAGCGATGAACTGCGGGCCCCTGTCCAAGATGATCTCGTCTGGGAGTCCATGTCAGGCAAAAACCTCCCTCACAAAGATTTCAGCCATATCCTTCACTGTGACCTTAGAGGTGCGTGGGAAGATCTTAGCATATTTTGTTAGTCAGTCCACTACCTCCATAACTGCATTGTAGCTCTCCATTTTTTGGGAGCCCAGTGATGAAATCCACGCTAAGGGAGGTCCACGGCATTCATGCGATATGCAGTCATTTAAACTTCCCTTCAGGTTTGCTTTGAGATGGCTTTGATTGGGCACAGGTAATGCAGCGCGCAGTATACCCTCTTACAGTTCCCTCTAGGCCTGGCCAGGAAGTAGTTCTGGCGTATCAGCTCGATTGTTTTCCCCACACCAGGGTGTCCCACCAGGGATGGTCATAACATATTTCCATTACTTCATTTTGAAGATTGTGCGTCAGGACTCATAGGCGGTCGTGGTGCAGGATGAGGCCCCCTCCTTTCTATAATTCTTATAGCCTTCGCTGGGTTCCCCTCCCTCTATCTCTCTCCTGACCTTGTCCCCAAATTTGGTGCATCATTGGGCTGTCCGGATTCTTTCTGTTAATTTGCACGTTCTCCCTGTATTGATGCAAACACCTGGGGAGGGAGCATTGTGGCCAAGTTGAACACGTCCAGCTCCTCCTTTGCAAAGGTCATTTTCAGATCCTGGCTAAGTAGGTCTGGGAGTAAGAAGCTCTCCCTGGGCTTGTATTCCATTTTGAAGTCATATTGATACAGCTCTAGGTGCCAGCAGGCTTGTCTCTGGTTCATCCAACGGGGGCTCTTATAAAACTTCAAGGCCCAGTGGTCAGTCTGGATTGTGAATGGGTGTCGTGCTTACAAAAGATGATGCTGCCACTAATCTAGTTCTGCAACAATTGCCAGAAGTTCCTTGTCATAGGGAGTAGTTTGTTTCCTCTTGTAGATTCTTCCTGCTGAAGTAGCATACTGGGTGCCCCAAACCATTCTCACCTGTCTGCAAGAGAACCACCCCAATGGCGAAATTTGATGCATCTGTTTCCACAATGAATTAATGATTGGCATCCAGCTGCGCTAGGACTAACGCTGTGAGAAGGGCATCCTTGATGGCTTGGAACGCCATCTCTTCCTCCTCTCCTCATTGAAAAGGGACTTGCCCGGTCAACTGGGTAAGCGGGGCAGCTGTTTCTGAGAGGTCCTTGGTGAATCTCCTCAGGAAATTCACCACCCCTAAGAAACTGCGAACAGCTGTATTATCTGTTGGCCCTGCCCACTCCTTCACTGCTGTCAGCTTGTCTGGGCAGATGGCTGTTCCCTTCTTGAATACAACGTTGCCTAGGAAAGATACTGAGCCCTTTTAGAACTCGCATTTGGAGGGCTTCAGTCGCAGATTAGCCTTGTCCAGTGCCCTGATGGCCTTCTTGATGTCCTCTGTGTGCATCTCGCAAGACTTGGAGAACACCAGGATGTCATCCATGTATGTGACAAGGCATTTCCCAATCAAGTCGCCCAGGGCATGGTCAATGGTTTTTGAAGAAATGGCTGGGGCGTTCTTAAGTCTGAATGGCATGATCTTGTACTCAAATACCCCTAGGTGGCACTTTAAAGGCCGTGTACTGTTGTTGCTTGGGTACAACTGGCACTTGGTTGAAGGTTTCAACCAGGTCCAACTTTGAGAACACCTGACTTCCAGTAATCATCAAGGAGATTCTCGCCATTAGCGGAATGAAATAAGGGTCCATTTCAGTTATGGCATTCAAATGGCGGTAGTTGACACAGGGACAGAGCTCGCCGTTGTCCTTGGGGACTAGGAGGATGGGATAACCACTGGAGATTTCGAAGGCACAGTCATCCCTTGATCCAACATATCCTTTACGTACTGGTCTAGGGCTTCACTCGCTCTAGGGATCAGGGGGTACACTGGGATTCCTTTGGGAGCTCAGCATCCCCTTTGAACTTGAATGAGAATGTGAAGAGGCCCTGCGGAGTGCAGGTGGCGGTGACGCTCCTCTGGAACAGGTATTCATAGTTTCTTAATTCCTCTGGTATTTTTCCCTCTCCGTCCCTAGGTGCACAGAGTTCACGCCATGCCTGCTCCTGCCTGAGGTAAAGAACTCTAACGTCATAGGCTCTTGATCCTTGGGGTGAAGCATTACATGGCCCTCCTCCAGATCAAAATGTGAGGAGTACTTGTGCCACCACCTCATGCCCAGAACGATGGGGTGGGGCATGTTATGGATAGCGCAAAAGTCTTCCCAGAAGAGGTGGAGTCCCTGCTTGCTTGATCCTGGGCTCAATCCCCCAGAATTCTGATGACTTAGAGGTGTCCGCAAGAGTCATGGTACCCTTTTCTTGCATTTGTACTTTCGATTTCTTGGCTAACTCCCAGTCCAGATAGTTTTCTTCAGCTCCAGTGTCCACTAGCACCCACAGTTTTTCTAACTTGACCCATTTCCCTTTCTTCTTTCGCTTCAAAGTAAACGGAATAAACAGATAGGATGAATTGTTTCCTTTATTGAGTGAAGAAATGCAAGCAGGGGTCAGGTGAAGATTGTAGGTGGCGCTTTCCAAGCCGCTGGGAGTTGTTTGTGCAGGAGCTTCAGAGCGTGGGGCAGTTTCACCAGAGCACCCTGCTCTTGTTGCCCCACATGGTTTGAGATGGGATCTGATTCCACGTGTCATCTGCAGAATCTACTGTGGTTCCCAGGCACAGAGGTCCTTGCTTGGGCCAAGGCTAGCCGGTTATCTATCTGAGAGGTGACAGTGACCTCTTCCTGCAAGGTTGCCCCCAGGCGGGTAGCAGCCATAGCTGTGAGGATGTCTGGGTGAAGGTTCTGCCTAAACATCCATGCGAGCTGGGAAGGAGTCACTTTTGCAGATCTTGGGCTAGGGGCAGGAACATCTGAGTGTTCTCATTAATGGCCATTCTCCCTTGGCTGAGGGCCAAGAGCGCTGACCAGGTGGCATCCTGGGAGTCGTTTGGGGTGGCGGCTCTTTCAACCAAGTGGAGGCAGTCCTCCAGAGAGGCTGGAAGGGCTGGCTGTGTTTCCAAGAGGTCGGTGAGCCAGATTGACAGGTTCTTCAGCAGGTTCACTATCACCTGGGTGATCTGGAGGGATGCGGCTGTTGTACCCCCAGTGGCTGCTGTGAGGAGGGACTGCTATCTAATGCGAGAGAAGGTTCCATGCATTACACTCAACTCATCCAGGGTCAGTGAATGTCTAATCTCGGACATGGCGTCAACATGTTGGACATAAGCAACGGAATTCCCTCAGGGCAGAAGGAGGCAAGCGGCTTCCTTCAACAGGAACAGGATGGAAAAGATAACCATCAGGAGAGTGGTTATGCGCTAATACCAAGTGGGTAGGGCTCTCTCATATGGTTTCCCCATCCCATCCCATAAAAGGGAGATGAGATTAAAAGAATTTCGTCTAATGTGACAAACAGGGTCCTTCCACATTGGGACAAAAAAGTTGGCCAAGAGGGCCCAGGTGAGGGCCCAAAAACATGAGAGTGCTGCTGTAATTAGGTCCTTTGTTTGTTGGCTTGATGAGTGATTGAGGTATCTTGGAATATGGTAAGGATGATGCTCACACTGAGGAGAACAGTCTGTCCACAGAGAGAGCACACAGAGAGGCGACTGCTCTATTAAAGTCCGTGGAATGGTCCATTTTTCACTCAAAATCCAGGGGTTTCTTCAAAATCTGAATAAATGTTTTTAAAATTTAAAATTTTATTTCTGATATTTGAGGTTTCTTTGTATATATTAAAAGACAAAGCTGTCCTGAACACCTTCATCTGGTTGTATTTATGTTAGAAAGCGGGGGATATGAGGAAATTTTTCCTGCAGAGTCCACAGATGGTGGGCTATCTGCGGGTCTATTTCAAGAATATCAGCCTCCAATATTCTTGTCTGGGACCGTTCTAGACCGTTGTTGGGTACCCCAGGCGTTATGGAAACTTTTCCGCATATAATTTTATTTGTCATGGATGAATCCAAGCTCACCATTCTCGTGTTGACCTTATCAAGAAATCAATTTCTGACTCCTCAGACACTGCTCTCCTCAACTCTTGATTCTTCCATTTTTGGTATAATTCGGCTTGACAGCCCCTGATTTGCTGGGCTGCCCTTCGCCGTGGCTCTCAATATTCTCATATAGCGGTGTATTTGGCTTGGCAACTCCTGATTCACTGAGCTGCCTGATGCCATGGTTCTTGATACTTCCATTTTTTGTACAATTTGGCTTGTCAGGTGCTGATTTGCTGAGCTGCCCAATGCTTTGGTTTTTGACATTACTGTTTTTGGCATAATTTAGCTTGGCAGCCCCTGATTCGCTGGGCTGCCCTTTGCTGTTGTCATTATCATTATTTAGTTCATTGGACTTTGGGTTGGTAACCTTTGATTGGCCCGGTCGTTATTTACATCAACCCTTGCCACCTCTGCACCAAGGTTTAGTCAATTTGTCAGCATCTGATTCATCAGAATACCATTTACGAGGGCAGTTGCCCTCAAACCCTACACTTTTATTATTATTTACATTACTAAGAGCCCCAATGTCCATCTTAGGGGGTTGGGTCTATATGGCGGTCAAGCACCTTGACCGTCACAGTTGAAGCAAGGGCTAAGACAGATTGTTGTCCTCTCCACAAAGCTGCCACCAAATCAGTGGCAATGCTCGCTGGAGGAATCCCTCCTCCCATTATTCCCTCCAAATCCAATAAGGTTCAAAAAATACGTTGATCAAAGCCCACAGAGGCGCCAATGACACCATCCAGCATGTGGCAGCGGTATCTAAGAATCACAAATCAAAGATTACCTGCACAATATCGCCACATTCAAAAAACTACCTGATGCACGCATGAAAGCTAAACTAGCTTTGGCAAATTACTTTGGAACTCTTATGTATAATAGCTGTATTCCTACCACTCTGATCATCAGAAATATATCTCTGCATCCCGCTGATGCCCTGACACCTCTGCTCTCCACCGTAGCCCATACCCTGCTTTAAGATGAAGTAGAAGCTGACACAGGATGAGCTCCCTGATCCCCCCTCCACTTCTGCCATAATGGGATAAGCGGTTCCTGCTGTCCCACATGGTTGGTTGAGTTCACGTTATGTGTGTCATCTTCTCATTTTGGGCGGTTCATTCGTTTTATTTGGTGAGTTTTTATTTTTAGAATTTGAGTTATGGTAATGTCCATCCCCTGGTCGGCTTACCTCAGTTAAATAAAAAAATAGTCCTATCTACGCTCTAACACTCTGAGACCAATGGCACCATCAAATGGTGAATGGTAAACTTGTTGGGATTCTACATAAATTGGTCAATGGCAAGGCGTTTGTTTGGAATCTATTCCTGCCTTCCGCCATATTTGCATATAACATCACATGTAACCCAGCTATGGGGCACTCCATATTTGCATTAATTTATGGTAATAGTCAGCGCTGCCCCACTTTTGTTTTAATGTGTGGCGAATGAGAGTTTGTGCTCTAGTTAATATCTTAATAAACTCATCAGAATCTTAATTCAGCTACAAATCTCTGCTTACTCCAATTATTTGGACCATAAAGTTAAGGCTCAAGTTCAGTATAATGAGGACTGCCGGACCTTATCTACGTTAACCATAGGAGAATTGGTCTGGTATTATGACAATCATAATTTAAAAGAACTAGAAAAAAAACACCCATTTGGAAAGTGTCCTTTGAGATTGTAGAGAAGACTTCACCAGCTGCCTATACTCTGAAGGATCTCACTTAGAGTTACATTATCAACTGTGTGCATGCTAAGTTCTTTAAAAAGTACTATCCACACTCTGGCCTTTTGGCTTTAAACTCACAATAGTTCATCTGAATACCACTCATCTTTTTTACCTGATGTTCGTTTAAGTAGGGGAAAATATTGCGGTTAGTTTGATTAAATCATTAGGTAATGCTATAATTGTTAAATGAGTATTTTATTTAATAAATAAACATAGGGTTCACACATTATTATAAGTGCTCAGCGCGTGGCCCATGACTCCATAGGGAGTCACCAAAATCGTATTAATTTACTCTTGGTGCTTTGGCCTCAGCACTCGATGTTATACATAAATAATACAGCGGATTGAATACTATAATCCATCCAGTTAAAACTTTGCTACTATTAAGTTTGATCCTACTATACTTTCATATCTCTCACACTTTCGTAAAATAAGATAGTAGGAGGATTCCTATAATTAATAGGACCATTTGCCTGCATCTCAATTGTAGTCAGCTGATTGTGACTATAATAAAAATATCCTGAACTCCTGTGATTTGCCCCTATTCTAATGCAAAGATTTACACCTCTAGTCTACCACTTTTGGGTGCAGCTTAGCACACATAAAATGCATTAATAGGAACACTAACGGAATATGCATAACTCAGCGTGATTTTAATGGCAAGGGATCCTTAATACTACGTTTCAGGATAAAGTTCTCAGCGAAGAAGACAACGTGGGCGAGCCAGAAAGCCTTAGTCAGCATTTGATACCACATTTTGAATCCTTTTAAATATATATAATGATCTCTAATACTAAAATGTTTTACCTTTTTGAAAGTTTGCCAAGGTCACTGTCCTCATACAGTGTCTTTTGGTTTTAAGTGTGAATACCTGTGCACTGAAATCTGATGCCCTAGCACCAATTTCAACTTTCTCAGTTATCAATGATGGCCTGGGTCTTTAAACATATAATAATCAACTTAGGTAGATAAATAGGCATGCCCTCATGGCCTTCTACTGCAGGGGGGCATCTGTACTTAGAACCCCTTACATGGTATTTGAGCCTGTCAATCTAACCTTCACTTTTCAACTGGCAAGCCCAAGCTTTGACCTCCACCTTAATATTGCAGGAGGTTCCAAAAACCAATGCGACCCTGTGTTCTAAAAGAGATAATAATCCTTTATCATAATGCAGGACGTCAGAATAGTCCCTGAGAACTGAGTTCCGAGGGGAAGGTCATAACTTTGGTTGTCTGAGCAATGGCTGGGTATTTACAAAATTCTTTTTTAAAGCTAATGGGCAGTGAGGGTAGGCCCCAATGGAGGATCGCATTGTGGCCCAGCCATGCCATATTCCATATAATGAGGCAAGTTGGGTGCTACCAGATACACTTCTTTTATTTATATAAAATTCATTCACAGGTGAACTACCATCAACAATGGTGTGGACATGGATCTTATGGATTTGAACAGTGAAGTATGTAACTAAACTCCTGAACTGAGGAGGCATAGTTAGAGACATAGGAGATTCATCAGAAGAAGAGAGTAAGCATTATCAGGTTCTTTTTTATTGCTGAAAACCAAAATTTTCTTCTCCTTGTACAACAACCTAAGACTCATTAAAGTTTGCTAAACATTCTTGAGGCAGTACATGGATGTCAGCATGAAGTGCCTCGTCCTTCATACTAACTGCCCCTTTCCTACCTCCTCAGCAAGTATTTTTCAGCAAGTCTTGGAGCTGTGATGGAAACCGTTGAAGTAGGAGCATCGAGGTCTGGGATAATTCTTGTTCTCAATGACGTGGATTTGCAGATGGCTGAATAGTGGACGCGGTGAACTTGAGATTCAAGGCAGATGCAGAAGTTCCATTAAGTACTTTCTTAATTTCCTGGATGCAGATGAAGCTGTTATTTTGGACAATCATGTGCATTTACCCCATGATAAGATCCCAATGTGGAGATGACCACAAGTATGGCGTCATCCAATGCAATATTATTATTGGTTTCCAATTGTTGTTATTAGGCATAGAATCAGCTGATAAACTTCAAGTACTTTCTCATTTGTTCAAGCGAAGCCCATGAATGCCTGCTTCTGATTGGCTAAGGTCTGGTTGCTTTTAGACTCCTGTATTATGGCCTTATGGACTTGTTCCCAGGTGTGACTTTTCTCTAATTAAGGAGTCATAATTTTCCAGGCTGAACTATTCAAGCAATAGCGGATGTGCTTTACCTTCTGATGGTCAGTGACCTCCTCCATCGAGCTTTCATAAGTGTACAGAAAGGGGGAAATACTTTCCTTTCTTGGTTTGAAATTCTACTTGAAACTAAGCTTAAAGTTAGTCACAAGAGGGGTGGAAAGTGTGTTGACAGCAGGAACTGGTGCAGGCTCAGAAATCTCAGTTTTTGCATAGTTTTGAGGGGCCAGTTAAACTAATCATCACACTAATACTTCCAGATCCTCCTTGATCACAACCAAGTTCGGTTTAGAGATGTAATGGAGGCTTTATGAGCAACATGCTCCTTTAAAGCTTATATTTTGGCACGTTAGAGGAGCAGCTGTCTCCCAAAGTTACTAAAAAGTTTTTTATATCTGTAACTGCTTTTTCCAAATTGGTTGATGCAGATATTGGTGAGTTTGGGAAATGCACCATACTTATCCATCTCATCTGACAAGGCATTGATTGAGCTCTGGGATCATAAGGGACGCCATTTATTTGGAGCTTGCATTCTTGAAACATATTTTGTATATGATCAAGTAAAGCAGCTAGTGCTATTAGAACATCTTGTTTACCTGAGTTCTTATGATCATTAGGGCAGGTACCAAAGAACCAAAAGGTCTTTGGGGTCTGTTGGACATTAGGATGATAATGGAGATGAGATCAATTTTACTTCCTGAGAAGATTTCCTCAGTTAAAAATTAAATGGCTAAGAGTCATTTCTACACCTAATCCTTGTTTATTGGAATTTTCAGCTACTTCTAAAGTGACAGCTTCTGATGAAAATGGACAACCTCCAATCTCCTCTAGGAAATCATTTTGATTAGCCTCTTGAATTTTGTTGGTGAGAGATCCTAAACAAAGAGAGCTTAGAAGTTCATCTTATTAGAGACAATCTCAAATTAAAATAAATATATGAAGCTTTAACTAAAATAAACATCACTTGGTTTGTCAAACTATCCTTTCTTTTACATTTGTTAAATGTTCCTTCAAAAACTACTTATTTAATAATATACTATTTCCTTGATTTACAGCTTTGAGCCTTCTTTTTTTGATTACTTGGCTAGTTGACTACTTTCCTGTTACCTTGAGAGATATCAACCAGGCGGTTAACTATTTTCCCATGTTCCAAAGTATTGGTGCTCACTACAGGGGGCTCTGAGATGTTGAAAGTGAAAACGTCTATCACACCATGGAGAATAATGACAGTCAAAATAATACCCACGATTATGCCAGACGTATGACTAACTGTGTCACTACATCTGATATGAAGTAACACTTCTGCATCCTGAAGCCTTGAAGTTCCAGGCTACTTTCAAATTAATTATCCCTAATGTTGATCAGCGGCATTATTGAGTTCAGGTTAAAAATATTGGAAATACAATTCAGCAATTTTTTAATAGGATTTATCTTGATGGAGATTGTTCTCTCTGCTCCTGGGCTTCCATGGTACCCTTTACAATGTGGAAAGTGTATTAATCAAACCAATTACCATCTAGTGAGTTGGCAACTGGTAATTATCATTATCTTTGCCATTTTGTACATCCCTCATTACATCATCTTCTCAAGATCCCTTGGGGTACATCATTCTGAGTTAAACAGACAACTAGGAATGTCGCACAAATTAAACTTGGTAGAGTTAAACTTTTATAAAAATTGATTCAGTCTAGATTTGTGACAAAAGAGACGCTATTCTGGACCACCAACGTTTAATAAAAGAAGCTCAAAAGCAACTTGGTTTAATTGGTAATGGTATCTCTGGGTATCTATATGATCAATATAACCAACGATTCAAGATACATTGTTGGTTGGGCTCAGAGAATTTTTCATATTGAAGTCACACTACGATCTTTGCAACAACGTTGTCAGGAACTTACCCATCAAGACGTCGCGGAAGGGCCTCCTGGGCCCAGGGGTCCTGAAGGTCGTTCTGGATCATATGGAAAACGAGAACCTCCAGGACCCCCAGGAATGGCAATCCCTGTATCTGGAGATGATGATTCATGGTTAGAAGATTAGTCCAAAGTTATAGCTACTTGAAGTCTTGATTAACTAGGTAGCTACAGGATGTAAGGTCTGCCATGATGGAAGTCCCTTTGACCCTCAACTTACTTTGAATGCCATGTCTGCTGAAGTGGATAAATTTGCTGAAATTACCAAGTTATTTATGAGTATCTATGCTGATTTGATGACAATTGTAAACGCCTTGATGACAAAGTAAGCCAAAGTGAAGCTCAATTATGCATCCATCAAATTGATATTCAGACTTTGAAAGAACAGCTCAATCAAAAGGCTTCAGCATCCTCATTAGATCAAATTTGAAGTAAACTCAAGAAGAGTTAAAGAATAACCAAAAATAAATTGTTGAAATGGCTTCACCGACTGAAACTGATAATGAATCCTCTGCCCCTAGCATGGTCGCTGGCATTAATACTTTATTGACCCGAGTGACTTCTTCTTTCAAACCTAGTTTCAAAGAAAAATCTGCCCCATAACAGTAGAGTATTGCTTCATTTTTGCATGCTTATGAGAGTGCGATGGAAGAAGCAACTGACCATCAAAAGGTCAAGCAAATTTATTCCTAATTATGTAATGCTTCCAGAGAAATTATGAGTTATCACATCCAGGAATGCCAATCTTAAAGTAAAATTAGAACAGCTCTAATTCAATAAAATTTGAAGTGACCAAACCCTTTTGAATCAGAAGCAAGCTTTCATGGACATCTGGGTAACAAGAAAGAAAGTCCCTCTGATTTTGCTATCTGTTTCTATGCCAATTCTCAACCTTTGGTGACTATTAAGATTTTTATTTTAATGATGCCATCACAGCAGTAATTTCAGCCTTAAAATCATGTACTATTGTTCAACTCAAATTACATGCCTAAAACATACTTTACATTGTATCCGTGATACTAGGGAAACTTTTATAATAATCCCACTCTAGGAATGGGTCCACAAAGGTTCTATCACTTCTAACTGACCCAGATTACATGCAGTAGAGTCAAAAAAAGAGATCTGTTGTACCTATTGTATTGGAACCCGTCATAATGCACGAGATTTTTAAAATGACGTTTAGATATGGTGGGAAAAGAGAGGTCAACATGAAGGGTTAGGCTGTAATTGTTTATGATACCACTAAGTCTCAACCTAAGCCTAATTTACCTAATAATATTGAACAATTCATTCAATTGGAATCAGAGGAGATGATTGGGTTTTAAATGATAATGAGATTCTACTTTATCTTATTCCTCAGTCAATGAGACACTTATGTTCCTCGCTTTGCCCCACAGTTTGGTAGCTTAGTGACTCAAGTAGCAGTGAAGGTTCAGAAGATTCCAGTTCTAGCCATTGTGGATATTGGATCAATCATTAATATCATATTTTACAAACTTATGAAGAGTATTGAGATGACTCCATATGTACTCACTGTATAAATTATAGGACTGCTAGTTCTCTCTACACTTGAACTATTAGAGCGTACTCATCCTTAACTATAAGACTTGGAAAATTATCAATAACCATCTCCGCTGTTGCTTGAATAATTCAAGTTACAATCTCTTTCTTGGTACACAGTTTTAAGGGGGTCAAATAGCTATTATCAATTATTCTGATGTATTCTTTCTTTCCTAGGACATCTAGTGCCAATAATTTTTGAAACTCCTTCGGACAAAAAATGAAATTTTGAGTTTAATCATGTCTACTTTAGAAAAACTAAAATCAATTAGGTAAAGTATCACGTACGTGGGTCTAGAGTCTGACTGACTGCTAAATCAGTAGATGGGTATAAAGGTATGCCTCTCTATTCACCCAATGCAATGGCAATTCCGAAGATATTATAAATTACTGTAGACACTTAAATTCATGTTACTATACCCCTGGAAAGTTATTAGAAATTCAGTGACACTAAACCCCTTCAGTAAGAGAAGTGTTGACTTGTCCTGGGATTTTCTTTCCTGCATATGCTATTTCTATTTTGGTTTTATTAACAAACTTTGTATATCAATGAATGTTGTATTGAATATCCCAATTGCTTTTGTTCGCCCATTGGCTGTTGACAAAGTAGAAGACATTCAAAGTTTTAGGAATTAATAGATATGCTTCTTGAGTAGCCCCATACCGTTGGCCAAACTAGCCCTTCCATTGGCCTGGGATTAACTAGATATCAGCATAAAGAAGTAATTTAATTATTGAAGGAATATTCTGATTTTTTTTCAGGTCAACATATGACTTTGGTAAAATGAATGGTGTAATACATCAAGTAGAGACTAGATATTTGACCTCGTTTTGTATCCAACCATATCAAAAGAGTAAGTTCTAAGGAAAAAAGGTGATGGTTGAACTTAAACAACTATTGGATTCTGGTTCATTGGTTCCATCCCATAGTCCCTGGGCTTCTCCCCTTTCATTAGTCCAAAGAAAGGATGGTAGTCATAGAGTGGTAATGGATTACCAACGCCTGAATGATATTACTAAAAAGGATAGTAATCCCATTCCTCAGATTAAAGATTCACTTTAGTTACTTGTTGGCGCCCAATAATTTTTGGCTATAAATCTTGTAAGTGGTTATTGGAAAATAGAACTGACTCCAGAAGACCGACTTAAATATGCCCTAATCACCAATGAAGGATTGTTGAACCCACCAGAATGCCGCAGGGATTGTGTAACGCTCAGATTACCTTCCAATGAGCAATAATGGGATTTTAGGCGATCTCAAACTTTCCTGCATCTAGTCTACCTCAATAATATAGCTTTATTCTCAAATACTTTCTCATCTCATATGGATCACCTATGTATTTATCTAATTGACTTTTTAAGGCCTCACTAATGTTGTAACCATTAAAGTGTACAGATTTCAAAATTAGATGGAGTTACTTGGGCACTGGGTATCAAAGAAAAGAATTTAGTCTCTTCCCAACAAGATTGATGCAATAAAAAGATGTCAAAGCTTTCTAGTTTAAAAGATAAACAAGTATTTTTAAGGATGGTTGGATACTACTGACAGTTTATCCCTAGATTGGCTGATTTGCCAGAATCCTTGACTTACATATTACAAAAAGGAATACCTTTTGAGTGAAAACCTGAACTTGAATAGGCTTTCAATTTGCTTAGGAATGCCCTATGTAATCAGCCAATTCTAATGGATCCTCGGTTCAATCAGCCTCTTATATTGTTTACCAATGCCATTCATGTCACTGTAGGAGAAATCATCACTCAATATGATGATAAGTAAATCATCCAGTCGCCTACTAGTAAGACTTTAATTAAGGCGGAGAGGAATTATAGCGTGACAGAGAGGAAATGCCTGGGTGTTATGTTAACTATTAAAAAGTTCCATCCCTATCTATATGGAACTCATCTCACTGTGATCACTGTGGTTACTGATTATGCCTCATTATGATGACTATAACAAATGATGACCCCAATGGACGGTTAGCACGTGGGGCCCTCTGCTTATAGATTTTGACTTCTTTATTGAACACCACGCTAATACTATCCATCAAAACGCAGAAGATCTATCCAGGTTACCCATCTTGGCTGTGCTTACTCCTGAATAGGGTAGAAATTATGTTCTTATTGGCCTACCAGAAAATGGGCTCCTGAGACTAAAGAAATATAGGAAGAACTACGTAAGGAGCCTGAAAACACTTAGATTTGAGAAGATTGCTCTACAAACTTATCAATGGTAAATGGATCCCTTATATTCGTCCCTTTTCTCAGATGGAAAGAACATTGTGGAAGATAATTGTGGGAATCTGTTAAATATTGCTTGCTGGTGCTGACTCAGCTGGATACCACAAAAAATTTGCTTATATTAAAGTTATAAAATACTAGTAAGCTAAAAGCTAGTTTTTATATATTTTTTATTAGTGGAAGTGAGGGGAAAGAAAAACAAACCCTCTTATGATTGCACTACTTAGTATATATGTTAAATCGAGGCTTAATGTAAGATATGCGAATATTTCATCATTAGCCTGAGCCTATTTATGAAATATGGGGCTCAACTTATTGGAGCCCTTGAGACTTGCCTTACTTTAATGGAACGCTGATTGAGGGTCGATAGTAGGCAGGACAAGGCTGTGAGGTAAAGATTTGATAAATTTGAGCCAATCACCATGGGGAAAATAGTTTTACCTGGTGTGACCCCCTCCAGACCTATAAAAGGGACAGTCTCCGCATTGGAGCTTGAACTAAATTGGATGTAGGACGCGGGGGGACCTCCAAATGACTCCACTTATTCTTCCAGCAATTCAAGTAATCCTATAACTATTTTGTAGGCCTGTCTGTCTAGGGAGTGTGAGTAATTGCCTTAGTTCAAGAGGCTGGATTCCAACGAGAATTGGATAGGCCTTTAGTATATTGAAAATCAGAGCTATTATCCTCTGAACTAAACTTACTTTCTAGTCAAACAACCGTTTGACTAACGGTATTTAATAAATTGGACAATTCTCGCCCTAAACATTCTTCTTAAAGTCAAGACGCAATTTCTGACATCACCCCCCTCAAGAATTTTGGGGGGAATAGGGCCGTAGGAAGCGGCCATTTAATTGATTGATGGTAATCCCTGTAGCCAAGGACTTTATAAAGTACTCATTGCCTCACTTGTAGGTGATGGTGAAAGGACCCTCCCAAATTGATCCAAGCTTGCCTCTTCTATGAGTGACGCGTTATGTTAGTATAGGACCATGTCAGACACTTGGAATGAAGGTAGGGGAGCCATAAGCTCATTGGCAGCTTGTCCTTCTTAAGTGACCTTTTTAGCTAAGTTCTTTATAACTCAGATTAAAGCTGAATAATAAGCTAATCCAATCTTCTCATGGCTTTTTCAGGTTCCTCACCACTAGAGGAGAAGACATCCTTAGCTAAAAGGGCAGGCATCCCTGGTTCTCTCGCATACAAAACATGGAATGGGGACATTTTCAGGACTTGGTGATAACTAATCCAGTACGCCATAAGAGCACTGGATAGGAATTGATCCCAGTGATGTGGATCAGAGGATGGCATTTTTATGCATGATTGAAACCAAGGTTCCATTTGCTCTCTCGCCATCCCATTGGTAGATGGATTATATGGGCCGAGAAGAGTTGTTGGGTCTACATGGACGTGGCCAGGATCTTGACTACTCTGGAGGTGAAGTTCTTACCATTGTCGCAAAGTAGTACTTGGGAACAGCCATGGAGAGTGAAGACATTTTGATGTAGGAACGTTGCAGTGACCTTGGCCGTTTTTGAAGGGAGAGCCACGGCTTCAACCCACTTAGTAAAGTGGACAATGCCTACTAGGATAGATTGTTTCCATTGGAAAGTCTGCTAAGGGGACCTACTACTCTAGGTTTATGTTATGGAACGGTTGTTGTGGGGTAGTTGGTTAATATTGCTTTCTAAACTTGAAACTGGATTGCTTCTTACTTGTGAGGCAGGCATCCAAGTCGTCAACAATAGTTTCCATAATTCCTTCCCAATGGTACCGCTACCTAATCCACTCATAGGTCTTCTTTGCTCCCCCATGACCTAGGGTAGAGTGAGCTTCCAGGATAGCAGGTACACGTTCCAAGGGCCGTAAATGTGGCAACCACTTTACCACCACCTGTTATTTAACTTCCTGCTATCCACTTTGATGTTGCAGGAGTGCCGGGCTAACATTTTCTGGACAGGTTCATCCTCATCAACCCAGTCATCTGTGGTCATTAATAGGCCATATAAAATCTCTGACTCACTATTATTTAAATGAAGGGTGGGCAGCCAATTTAATCCATCAACATTCATGTGGGTAGTACCCGCAAGGTGTTCAACCTTCATGTTATAATACTGGAGCTTTAGAGCCCAGCGCACTACCCGCCCAGTAGGATCCTTCATGTTCTGTAACCATTTCAAAGAAGTGTGGTCAGTAACCACAGTGAAGGTAATGCCATATAAGAAAGGGCGTTAATGCTTTACAGATAGCAAATTAGCAAAGAACTCCTTCTCTGTGATGCTGTAGTTGCGTTCCGCCTTTAACAGCATCTTATTGAAATAGGATACAGGATGATATACACCATTTTCATCCAATTGGGCTAAGATGGCCCCAGAAGCATAGTTTGAGGCATCGGTAAATAAGATAAAAGGTTTAATATAACCTGGGTTCTGTAGGATAGGACGTTATTGCAGAAATTGCTTCAGCGCTTCAAGAGTAGCCTTTTGTTCAGCCCCAATGGAAAGTGATGTTTTTTCAATAGCCAAACAAGGGCTTGCTGAGCTGGGAGAACTTGAGTATAAACTGGTGGTGATATCCCATCATCCCTAGAAATACCTGAATATCCCATAGGATTTTAGGGGGAGGCATTTTTAGATCGCTTCAACCTTATCCTGTATGGGTTGAATTCCCACTTGAGAAATGGCGTGTCCAAGGAAGTCCAATTTCTTTGGAAAAAGGTACACTTTGAGGGGATGCGTGGCGGCTCCCCTTTTGGGTTGGGCACCACTAGTGCTAAAAAAGGTACATTTTGAGGGTTTTAACTTAATATTTGACTGACTTATAGTTTGAAAACCTCCTTCAGGTGATCAAGGTGTTAGTTGAAGGTCTTTGAGAGCAACGTGATGTAATCAAGATAGATGATGATACAACTTAACTTTTAATCCTTCAAGATGTGGTCCATGGCGCTCTGGAAGCTGCAGGTGCGTTGCACAACCCTTGAGGTAATCGTGTGGGTTGGAAGAGACCCTCTCTGCATATAAGAGCACATTTTTCCTAGTCTTGTGGAGAAAGGTCTTTTGCCAATATCCGCTGGCTAAGTCCATTGCAGAAAAGAAGTTAGATCTGGAAAGTTGTGTCAGGGCGTCATCAATGTGGGGTATGGTATAATTGTCCTTTTTTGTGAGGTTATTTAGTTTTCAGTAGTTCATGACTACATTTGATCCGTTTTTCTTTTTAATTAGCAAGAGGGGAGTAGACCAAGGGCTTTGAGATGGAACTAATAACCCCGCGTCTAGTAACTGCTTGAGTTCCGTCCTAATCTGCTGCTCTTCCACCTTTGATTTGTGGTAAGGTTTTGCAAAATGGGATGGTCATCACCCACATCAATGGATTGGCACCAGCCCTTCATGTGGCCATAGTCATTATCAGATTTATAGAATATTTTGCTAAATTCTTCCAATAGAGTGTGAACTTTGTCAAGTTCAGCTGGGGTCAGCTCACCAGAGATATGGAAACTGGGTAAGGTACATACCAGGTTATCCATGGCAAGCCCAAATCCATCATAGAGCCAATGAAGTGGATACGTTCAATGTCCTCTATGGGGACCAATAAACCTCTGCCAATATCTTGGTGTTTTTTATAACCATGTCCTTTCCGGTGAGGTTCCCCAATAGAATAGTAATAGGCCTCTGGTAGGCTGGGTCTACTATCCCAGGTTACCCGAGGCTACAAGGGGCTAACGCCCTCAAGACTTATGAGGTGCAACAAGCAGAGGTTTGGGATTTGGAGCCTGATCTTTTTGTCAACCACTCATTGTTAACCAGGCTTAATCAGGACCTCGTCTGCAGGTTAGAAAGGGGTACATGCTAGCATCCACTGAATAGGGCAATTTTTGTATTTCGCCCAGAAGAGGTATGTTGTAAAGGTAAAGTTGAAAAAGGGTATTAAACCAGGCAAGAGTATTTGTTCTTGTTGGGTTCTTTATTGGATAAGACTAAAGGGACTTCATAGTTGAGTAATGAGAGGAAACCTTGCTTCAAGTTCAATAAGCCCGAGTACTCAATCATAAACTGGGTACCTTTGTGCATATCATAGGTATGTTGTTGTCCAAGGCCACTGCAGTGGCCAATAAGATGTGCTTCCCAATTCAAATAAGAAGAGAAGAGTATGCCCAATGGCGTAGGTGTTGTTTTTGGCCTGGGATTCTGAATTCTTGATTGTACTCCAAGCCAGGCGCCAGCTTGATCTTTTTTGATCAGCTTAGAGGAGATTGCATTCACTGGGGGAGCCAGTATCCAGAAGGCCATTACCCAGACTTTTTGAATGACCACTTTCACCTTGGTAAATGTTCCACCAAAGTTAGGAGACAGAGCAAAGATCTCCTTGAACCGAAAAAAGGAGTTTAGTTTATGAGCAGTCTCAGAGTATTTTTCTAGGATGGATTTCATAAAATGGACCTTCTGAAGAGGCAGAATTCAAGCCAGTCAAAAACTGATCAGCATCGCTGGCAGTGCCAATAACTTTTGGGACACACTAGATCTTTGTTGAATCACGTTTCCTCAGGCATAGTGATCTTTTCTACTCCTCCAGCATTCAATCATTTGGGGACCTCCACTTCTGCGGGTACTCCCAATATGTAGTAATCAACATCATTATAACCCCCCTCAGATTCATCCCCAGGAGTATTCTCAACAAATGGCAATGTCGCAATTGTGGTAGGTGAGACAGGCACATGAGGTTGAGTAGCTATCTTCTGACCATACACCTTTACAGCAAGCCCTTTATTGTTACAGGGGTTACCCTTAGGGCGCGTGACTACCAGATTGGCTGGAAGGGAAGGCAAAGCGGCTTTAGTAAGCTGGTCTTGGGAGCACTTTATTAACTGCCTTAAAGGTCTCAGACCTACAGGAGGGAACTGATATTGGCTTTAAGTCGCACTGAAGGAGCAGGTTTCACAGGGGGGATAGGCACAGGTGGGCCCATGGAGTTCGTTGGGGCCACCCTCCACTGTCTTACAGGCAAAAGCTTCTCAATAGTTAGAACTTAAGGTTTCACTACAGCTTAATTTGTTGTCGCATAGGTATGGAAATCAACAAAGTCTAACAAAGCCTCTTGTATGTTATGAACGTTCTTGAAGTTTCGTTTCAATGAAATGATATTCCAGGCTAGAGAGGGTTGAGAAGCTACCCCAGTTAACATGTTGCGATGGCATCATTAAGGGCTAGCATGTTAGACGTTGACAACCTTTGCACAGCGAATAAAACTGCTCAGTAAAAGCAGCGGTCAGTTCGCCTTCATACATGCTAAGGCGCACAAAGAGCTGTTTCTCCCTGTATAGACTCTAAATTGAACTGATTTCAGCGAAAAGAGCCTCCTTAACCTCTGCTCAGGTATGCAGATTGTCCATATAAAGGACGATCATTTCTTGTGCCAGATGGCTTAAGCAAAGAAGGATATGTTTGATTTTTTGCTTGTCAGTCGCGCCTTGCATAACAGATTCATAAAAATATATAAAATAAGCAATGCTCCCCTCACCGGGGTGAACTTGTTTTTAATGGAGGGCTTAAAAGGGTGTAGTTCAAGCTCTTTAAGAAGGGATAAAGTGCTTTCTAGTTGCTTTTCAAGGAAACTATTCTTGATTCATTTTTAATGGCAAGAGTCAGAGAGTTACTCACCTTGAAAGCCTACATTTTTTAGTTGAGGTTTTGTGGTGTACAGGTTTCCCCTGTAGTGAGCGCCACTTAGTGGAAAACCAGCTAATTATTGCTCGCTGGTGCAATTCTGCTGAATATCACAAACAATTTGCTTATATTAAAGATAATAAAACACTAATAAACTAAAGACTGTTTTTATATTTTTTTATTAGTGGCAGCGAGGGGAAAGAAAAACGAATGCTCTTACAATTGCACTGCTTAGTATTTAAATTAAATTGATGCTTCTAGAGAGATAAGCGAGCGAATTTTGGGACCACCTAGTGCTAAAAAAGAGAGATAAGCGAATTTTTCATATTAGCTTTGAGTCTATTTATAAAATATTGGGTTTGACCTATCAGAGCTCTTGAAACTTGCCTCTCTTTAATAAAATGCTGATGGAGGGTCAAGAGTAGGTAGTGCTAGGCCGTGAGGTAAAGATTTGATAAATTTGGGCCAATCACCATGGGGGAAAATAGTTTCACCTGTTGTAACCCGTCCAGACCTATAAAAGGGGCTGGTTATATGTTGGAGAAGAACTAAATTGGATGTCAGACGTGGGGGACCTCCAAATGGCTCCACTGATTCTGCCAGCGATTCAGCATAATCCTATTACTAATTGTTGGCCTGTTTGGATAAGGAGTGGGAGTTTTCGCCTTACTCCAAGAGGCCAGACTCCACTGAGAATCAGATAGACCTTTATTATACTGAAAATTGAAGCTTTTCTACTCTGAACTATTCTTACTTTATAGCTGAACAACCGTTTTTCTGACAGTATTTAATAAATTGTGACAATTCTCACCCAAAACATTCTTCTCTAAAAGTTGAGATGGCAATTGTCTGAAAGACATAATGCAATTGGCTATGGTGCCATTAAGAAGAATTATGAATGACTGAAGACATGATACTATTGGGATAGGATGTTAGAAACCATCCATGAACTTCTGGAGGCGTGCCTTGGCTGCTGATACCAGGTTCATCCTAGACTTTGATATCAAAATCAAATTTTGGCTCCTTCAGGACCTTTCCACGTGGTTAGTATAGATATAGTGGGCCTTTACAGAAGGGGCTCCATGGTCATTTGTATATAGTATTGACCATAGTCTATTTAACTAAATGGCTGGAAGCCATTTTGTGCCAGCCGCTACTACTAAAGCCACAGCAATGTTTTTATTCCAACACGTTTTCACCCATCATGGGTGCCCTGAAGTATTAATAGCAGATAATGGTCTAAATTTAACATTGATGTTGATATGGAGCTGACTTCGCTGTTCAATATGAGTCAGCATTTCGTTTCTCCTTTATAATCCTTCATCCTACAGAGCATTGAACATGCTAATAGAACTTTAGTTTCTATCCTGAAAAAGATGGAAAGTTCTTATCACCAACGTTGGAATCATTACCTTCCTAGCGCATTAATGGCTTACAAAATAAGCTATTGTCAATTTATTAGGATGCCCCCATACACCTTGTATGGGAAAGAACCTAGATTGCTAAGTAGTGTAAAACCATTACTAGACAACTCTTTACCAGATACTGCTGAATTAACCATGTGAGCTTTAGCAGATAAGATAGTTTAATTACAGGCTTTTGCTATGGAAAAAATAATATCCACAACCTCTAGAGAAACCAAACAATCAAATGTCAGACGACCTGCATTACTCATATTCTAAAGAGGATCTTATTATGTTTTATGTCGTCAACTAGGAGGTCAACCCATCAAGCTCATTATCACTTGGTCTGGTCCATATTGAGTTATTCTTAAAGTCAACTCTAATTATTCCACCGCTAATTTGGCCCTTAAAACAGTAATTAATCGAGTTCATGCTCAATTTCTTAGGCCATATGTCCATCTTTAACAGGACCTTGACGGACATTGTCAGACATTGGGACAAAAATAGAGATGAGATCAGCTCTACTTCCTGAGAAGATTCCCTCAGTGAAAAATTAAATGATGATGGACTCATTTTTACACTGATCCTTGATTTTTGGAATATTAAGCTACCCCCAAAGTGACACGCTTCTGATGTAAATGGATAACCTCCAATCTCTTTAAGATAATCATCTTGACTAACCTCCCATTAGTGGTTGATGAAAGATCCTGTACAAGTAGAGCTTATGAGTCCACCTCATCGAAGACAATCCCTAATTTCTATAAACATATGAAGTTTTAACTAAAATAAACATCACTTGTTTTGTCTTACATTTTTTTAATTTTGATGATTCTTCAAAGATTACTTGTTAAAAAAATCCTGTCCCCTGGAATTACAGCTTTGAGCCTTTTTCTTTTTGAATCATTGGCTGGTTGACTACTTTCCCATTGCCTTGAGAGATATCATACTCGGCTATTTGATTTTCCCATGTCCTGAGAGGGTCCAAAGGGACCTTTGGGCCCTTCTGGCCCTCTAGTGCAATCTGTACATTCTAATCCTCTGTGCACTTCAGGCCCTTCACTCCCAGAGTCATTATTGCGGGAATCCAATTCTTGGTATGCTTCTGGAGTGTCCACACAAAAAGTCCTCAAGCTGGTTGACTCGTTGGCTCCAGGTGAACTTGAGTATTTGCATATTTTGAAAAAATAACTTGTCCTCAAGGTAACCCAAATTTTCATTATCTAACATAGCAAGTTGTTTACAAGCCTCATTGATCAGCTGATGGTTATTGACAATAGCTTTGCAATTGTCATGAATAAAGAAGGAAGAAGCATTATAAAATTGACAATAAATGAGTTTAGGGCTTGAGTGAGACCTAGTTGTTGTGCTACTTCATGATGATGCAATCCAACTATATGAAGGATGTGGTGTATGGTCGGATGGATGAAGAATCAGAGATAGCGTTCAGTACCCAAGACCAATTCTCTTGAGGGTAGTAGGGCTGAGGTATATAGATCTCACATTGTGTAGGCACTGAAGTGGCTCAGGAATGACTGGAGCGGACTTTTATAGAGTAAATGCCATTCATTAGTTGTTGAATATCTTTGTTGAGGTTTTCATATTGGAGTTGATACTAATTTCTATCAACAGAAGATAATATGAATATGAAGGTGGCCCAAAACTCTAGGCTTTCAGGCTGTGGAGGAGGTACTTCATACTGATAGTTGTTAATCTATTGAATTACGCTTCTTGACAAAGGCAGATTGATTTTCTTGATTGCTATTACTCTACATTTTTCATGATAGACGTTTTCACTTGGACAGCTCAGAGCCTCCTGTAGTGAGCACCACTTATCTTGAAATTACAGTTCTTTTGATTGTTGCAGGGTTTGTAATGGTTTCATAGCTTAGAAACTAGTGGAGATGTCAATGAAGACAAAACTGGAGCTGAAATTAAAATACTTAATTTGGTTTAAAGGTGTCAATATCTATACAGTGTGTGAGGTCATGGTGATGAAAAGACCTCCGTGGCCCCATACAATCAGGATCATTTACTTCCTTCCAGATCAGCCGCCTGGTTGTTGCCCTCATTGTTCTGCGTCATCCTTGTGACTGCAATGGTGGGAGCCACGCCTCTCAAGGCTTGGGAAGCAGAGGCGAAATTCCATAAGGCATCTTCATCATTTCATGGCCTCGTGATACTTCTTTATTGAATTTCTCTGGTGCCTTAAGTAATGGGTTTTGATTGTGAGTTTTGAGAGTCAACTTATCTAGCCTCAATTCAGGAGTAAGGACCTTAACTCGCTCGTCATCTTAGATCCCAACACATAAAGTGCATCGTTTTATGTGAATACTGACCTGTGATCTTGAAGTATGACGCTCAGCGCTAATCTCAACACTGTCAGGAGAGTTTCTGTAACTATCCCAGACCCATCAAGGTGGTGTGAGAAGCACAGCCACACCGCTAGGGAACTAGTCATTAGCAAGATGGTAAACATGGCACTGCAAAGGATGCTGGGCCAATAGGAACCCAGGGCAAGGGTGTACAACGCAGTCTGTAGCAGCTGAAAGCAAATAAATAACAAACCTTGGTAGGACCCCTCAAGGGGAGTCCATAATCAAGTGAAAATCTGTGCAATATTGCTTGGGTGATTTGATCTGGAGGGGACCAGGGCGGCCCAGCGGTACACCAGATACAGTAGATTTTTTGTGAATTAAAACGGTCAATGTTACAAGAGACCTCCTTGAGAAGGTCCACGCATTGATTCGCCCAAAAAACAAATTAAAAATGTAAACTAACGGAAAATTTTTACCAAGGAGGTCAACCAACGAGAAAAGTTTGTCTCATAATAACATAATTTAAACTAAAGGGGGGCAAATTGTCAAATTGGGGGAAATGGTGCCAAGCCTAAGCGACTTTAGGTGCACCTTAACATCGGCCAGGGTACTGTAGCTTGAGATTGTCTGAACTCAAGTGATTGATTGAAGGAAAAGCTGACCCAATTTACAATTTTAAAAATTTGAACGGGTTTCAAAACCCCATTCACCAAGCAACCAAAGCAAACTGTCTTTATTGATGATATAACTGGTGCGTTTTAACGCCCTTGCTGTAACGCAGGGACAAGCATCATGCACATCCCCAGGACCAACCTGGGCATATATGCCTGAACCCAGAGTTGGTCCAATGTATGTTTGATGTTGGGAAGGCGTGCCAACGTAACCTTTTTGGCCTCCTGACGACCATCTTGATCCTTACATCTGGTCATTTTAATCATGTCATAGAGCCATGGCAAAAACTGTGGACATCAAAGTTGGTTCGAGGCGCGCTGTTGTTAAGGCTCTAATTGACATGGGTGCCTCCAGAAATTTTATCAATATCAAGAAGGCTCAAACCTTAGATCTAGCAGTTACCACAGGTGCCTAAGTCATGGGGGTCTGAGAGTACTAATAGTCAATCTGCCCTTATGCAAGCTGTTGCACTTTTCAGAAAACAATCATTAACTCCATGCCAACATCTCAGCAATTACAGACCTACTCTAAACCATGATTTAAACATAGGATGGTGGTGACAACAGTTGGTGACCATCAACCTAGAACGGAATATTACCGCCTTCATGATCTTCTATCATTACAGCAAATTTCCCTTCTTCCTACTCTGGCAAAAGGGAATGCTTTAGCGGCCACCCTAGAGTACTCTACCTCTACTGTAATAGCCAATCTTCCCATGATGCCCTTAGTATCTGAACCCTAAAAAGAGATTTGTGATATAGATAAGGCGAGCTATCAGCCAACCCAGTACAAGTTTGATATCGTCTTCAACTTGATACTGGACCTTATCAAAAATAATTGCCCACTTAACCATACACTGAGGCTGAAGACCAAGCCCATGAAAGCCTAGATTGATGAGTTGATAGCTATGGTGTTGTTAATCAAGTTATCTTTCTGTTATCATCCCCTGTGTTATTATCTCAGAAACCAAATGGCACCCCGCGGCCCTGCATGGATTATGGCCACCTTACAATGTTACTATTTTGTGACCCTTTTTCACTCCCACTTGAAGCTAAAATCTCATAAGCAATTCCAAAAATCAAAATTTTTGAAATTGTACCTGGTAAAAGCATTACAATAGGTCCATGTGAAGGAGATGCAAGAATGACTAACGTCCATATGAACGCGCCACAGCATATACCAGTTTATGGTCATACCGTTTGCACTTAAAACATCCCCACCATACTTCCAGAGGGTCATCAATTATGTTCTAGGCATCTTCCACTTCACGTGCACATTGGCATACATTGACAACATTTTTGTTCACTCCCTCATGCTGGAATAGCACCAAAAAGGATGATAGTGATGGCCGCCTCCTTATAGAAAGTGACTTGCACGTAAAACCATTAATGTGTGAAGTTTTTGTATATGAAGTACAATTACTAGGAAATATGGTACCATAACGATGGGCATGCCATTGCCCTTCAAACCTTAAGCAATAGAAGTGTGGGCAACTTTCTACCTCTCAGAAAATTGTTCTACAGCTTCCTGGGATAAGTTACTTTCTTGAAAAATTCTCCTTGGCTATTTCAGAACTGGATGCCCCCTCCATTTCCTAACAGGCAAGAATGCATTTATTGTCTATCTAGAGAAATTTCAGAAGGCCTTTGAAGATATTAAGGATGTTTTTGCCTCTGTCCCTGTCTTGCACCGCACCAATAAAGACAAACCGTTCATAGCAGCATTTGATGCTTCCAGTATAGCTGTAAAAATTACTGTTACAGAAGCAAACCGGCCATAAGCATCCAGTATCATACTTTTCCAGATAATTTACTGGTGCCAAACGCTTGTGGGAATATTAGAAAGTTTTGCCACCACATGTGGTCAATGATTCACTGGTGATATCTTCTGTAGGGGGAGAAGTAAATGGTGATGGTGCGCACAGACCATAAGTCACTCCTATACTACTGTAAACTGCAGAAGCTAGTGGATTATCAAACCAGAACGCACTATGACCTCTTTAAAAGAATTAAAAACAAGTTTGTTGAAGGGCGACGCACATATTACTAAATATCCTGATTAGGATCCTGTCCACCAGATCTTATCCCTTTGTGGGTGTCAAATTAGTGATGATGATTCCCCAGAACAAATCTTGCCTGAATTACCGGTTGAGGTGACAATCAGCGTCACTATCACAGCCCCTTTGTAACGTATCAAGCAAACACTGGTCCGCACATTGACCCAGTGGATGAAATCTAAGATTCAGCTGCAAACTTGAAGGCTGAGTTTGCGAATTCATGGCCAGCTGAGAAACGATTTGAGAGTGGAGTCATAGGTGAGTATTTTGGAAATTTTTGAACAAGGGCTAATCCAGAGTAATGCCTCACTGGCGTCACAAGTTCACCAAATCATGATTAAATGGGATATGGAGCTTTCGCATATGATGATCTGGCCATCATTAAAAGCCTGGGGTAAAGGAGCCTATTTATTTGGGCTGTTATAATTTTGGCAATATAGATAATATACTCCAAGAGGGTAGCATAGGGTGAAAGACCACTAAGCAATGGACGGATGATGTAAAGATTATAAGTCCTCAAGATAAACTAAATAGAATTAATATAATATAAAGCAATCACTCCATGACACCACTATTATTTGTTATATAATATATAGCGGATACCTTATGCTCTACTCACTTCTACCTATTTACAAACCTCCTCCCTCGATCTTCTCATCTCGCTTATATATAAGTAACTTCAGTTGATAATAACCCTTTTGCTTAGACTATTCAGTTCTGCCATATGTTCATTGGTTTCAGCTGAGTTACTATTCCTAAATTCACTATTGCTTTAGTAAGAGGCGATCTACAAAATATTTGTCATATGTCAACATCACCTTATCGCCTAATTTGGAGGTGATTCAATAATTATTCATCTTAAGCTCAGTATTGCCTTATTTCCTTATGTCCAGGAGATTCATCAATATTATTATGCTACTTGGTTCAGCCAATCTCACCCAAACTACCGTAGCTACTTAGGGCTTATTTTCCAGTCATATAAGAATCTCAACATGAGCTTTGCGATGCTATAAAAAGGGAAAACGTAAATAGTAAATTTAGTTTCATTTTCTAAATGTATTAATATTCAGATCAATAAAACTATTTGCTAGCCTTGACATTGTTTTGAGTTTATTTCAAAAATATAATAAACATTAAACTGGTAGATGATCTTAAGATGAGCGAGCTGGCCTAGGCGTTGGCTTTGCTTTTGGTACTATCATGGAGTCAGATGCTGCTGTTAGCATGCATCATCACTAGCACCGTTCTTCTGGGAATACATCATGACATCCAGGAATTGCGTGCGGGTCTGAGGGTGGATTTCCGCTAGATTGTCAGTCATGTGGTCAGTGACATGGCTTATACTTCCTAACTCTTTTGTAGCATACTAGTGTAAACCCACCCATTACATTAAATGAAACTCAAATACCTTCCTCTCCGTCTTGTGATCCACGTGAGATGGTGGTCTCAGGAGGAGAGGAGGGGAACAAACACATATTGACCATAGTTATGGTGGGGTTCTTGCTGGTATTTTTGTTGATAAGGTGGAGAAAATATGGAAAGTGGTTTTTCTGCAATCCATGGAAGTCCTGGTAAAAGCCAAAGTACCTGATGGTCAAGGGACTCTGTCCATTCTTTCACAGGACAAAATTCACAGGTAACCATGTGAGTCCATTTCAGGCGCATTTGGTGCAGGCTACAGGGGAAAGCCCCTTTTATCGCTCCAGATAGACCAGATTATTGATGCGTTACCTTCAGACTTAGCAGGATGGTTGCAGAAGCTGATCAAAGAGCATGGACGCCTGCCAAGTTCCA
Organism: Massospora cicadina; assembly: GCA_022478985.1. NCBI lineage: Eukaryota > Fungi > Entomophthoromycota > Entomophthoromycetes > Entomophthorales > Entomophthoraceae > Massospora > Massospora cicadina. Next base: position 16,523 of record JAKSZP010001701.1, on the reverse strand, counting down.
CGGAGGAGTGCATGAAATTGACAACCGTGCAGCCCTCTCAGATGAGGCAAAGTACAAAGCATGGTCGGCACTCATGATGATCAGCCATGGGTGTAGTTTGGTGGAAGATTATGCGTGGATTTTTCATCCATTGGCGAAGGCGGTCCATGATGCAGATTCTCAATCCTCACATGTGTTCTATCAATGGTTGCAGGAAGATTCTCCGGTGGCCCTGGGTGCAGCAAAGGTACATGGCATTTCAGTGGAAGAGGTTAAGTTAGTCTTGCAGGTTGGGAAACAATTGGCGCTGTCTTGGGACTGGTGCAAGGGCTCTTTGTCACCAGGAAAAAAGACAATCTCCAGCGATGGTCAACCCAGTCTGGGGGTTATGGCATTCAGTCCCAGGAACTTTTGGAAATATACAAGGGGGAGTGCGCCAAGGGAACAAGGATGATGTACACAAAAAGTAAGCACAGGCACGAAAAAGAGAATGTGCAAGTATATGTCACCTGAAAATTTGCAATTTAAAAATTTATTCAGAAATAAATTGCCTTCTTTGCTTTAACCGCATTTATCTATACCAGTGAGCTGTATATTGATGGAGGAATGGAAGGGGAGATGGACCTGAAAGATACTGGGGCTGAAGAAAATTATGTCAAGCTTGCGTTGTATGAGTGACTAAAGTTGCATATCAAGGAGGGACCAGAGGTGGTGTTTGATGATGCGTCACAAAGGGCTCCCTCATGGCGAGTGAGTGCAACTCATAAGAGTATGGAAGGGTACATTTGTGTTCTAGGAGCAGTTCTTTGCAATAGAGAATTTGGCCCATCTGGTGGTGTTGGGATATGGTGGTGGCATCAGTTTCGACCCCAGATTGATTTGCCTTTCTGTACCATTACCTTGAATCAAAGGATGGGGCCACCAATGGAATGGAGACTTATGGTGGGAGAGCATAAGTCGGCTTAATATAAGAGCCTAGTTGGCATTCAGGAAGAGCTGTTTACAGCGGAATACTGCAAGTTTGTGGGAATATTTGGTCTGAAAGGGACTCACCATTCTCTCCCACAGGTCCATTTGCATTTTCATTTTGATTCAAAAGATTCCAAACTTCACTGTGGATGCCCAGTTTATCTACTGAATGAATGGGCTAAGGCCACATTGGAAGAGTGTGTAGTTCAAATGTTGAGTAAGGGGTTGATTGAGCTGTCAAAATCAGTCATAGTTTCTCCAGTGTCACTGGTGCCCAAAGCAATTGGAGAATTATGACCATGTGTGGAATTCCAGTAGCTCAACGCGGTTGCAGAGCCAGACCTTTATCCCATGCTAATAATGGAGGATATCCTGCCAATGGTCATGGGGTTAGACATCTTTACAAAGCTCAGTCTGGAAGACGTCTTTAGGAAGAGTAGCCATGAGACTGAATTATCAGAAGCATACTGCATTTAAATGACACTTAGGAGTGTTCCAGTACCATATAAGCTATTTAAGCTGTAGAATGCTCAGCATTATTCCAATGTATGATTGATTAGTGCTAAGTATGATTGAGCAGTGCTGCATCACATATGGATAACATTTTATGTTTTCTTGTTTTTGGGAAGAGCATGTAACAATTTGCAGGAGGTTCTGGAATTGCTGGCTGAGGTGGGGGTTGTGGTTGAAGCCCTCAAAGTATGTGTCAAAATTTGAGGATCACTTGCTTGGTTATTGTTATTCTCACATCTATTCAGGCCAAAGTTCCGATGATTGATCCTCAATAGTGCCTGTAGTTTACGGTATTTGGACCGTTCAAAAACTCACTAGGCCTACTAAATTAACATCAACTCTTTCCAGCCAGTTTTGGGCATAATTTTCTCTTCAAGTTTGGAAACTTCTTCCAAGGCAGGTGGATATACAAGCTGTGGATTGGGCATGTCCAGCTTGTCAACACTTTCTCCAAAGAAAGAATTCAGTGAGAAAACCAGGAAAGAGATGAAATAAAATTAAACTTTTATTAGAAGCTGTTTATTAGATAATGGTCATTAGGCTAGGCACCGGTATTTATGCCTCTAGGGCATCTCCTGGCCACATTCCTTGCACAAAATTCAACAGATAGTTTATCACCTCAGTTCAGACCTTGAACTGATACAACTGAAACCTTTTCTTAGGTTCATTGGTGGCAAAACACTCTCAAAATCGGGAGGTTTTAGGTACAAAAATTGCAATAAAAGCACGCAAATTCCTCCTAGGATATTCTGGATTTCAGTTTCATTATACTGCTGACGAAATACACCTTCTGTAAAATTTTGGCATCAAACTAAAGTAAGTGATGCACCCCTAATCAGGACGTCAGCAGGCCTCTCCCTTGATAGCACTAGGTAACCCCTTTTGGGTGGTCCACGCAAGTGCTATCATGCCAATTATGCAGATTGACATACAAATGTTGCCCTAGGATGGAAAATTGATTACGTTTTTTTATTTGTATGATAATCAATGGAATTCTTAGATGTTAACTTCAAGACAGTCTCAAAAAATTTTGTATACAGATGAATTGATAGTGTTCCAAATAATTAGGACTAATTGCCAAGATTTTATGCGTAGGAAATTGATCATAATATGCAAGTGTATTTGGGATGATTGCTTTGATAAAATACTTGATTAAATGACTTTGAAATGTTCAGCCAATTTGTATGATTGCCATAGGCTTTGAGGTTAGAATATAGGTGTTAGCTCAAGCGTTGAAAGGGTAATTGGCCTGATCAGATGGTTGTCAAAGGTTTATTTTTGAGTCAACCACCAGAATCTGACATTTATCCTCACTTGACTCGAACATAAGCCCTAAGTTTCCTAATCAGCCTATGTTGTTCTGTTATTATTGGCCAAACACCCAATGAGCATGGAAATGGGTTTTCTATTTGGTAACTTTGGCCTGAACAGTCAATGAAATGAAATATGACATCCCAAATGCCCATTAAGTCAGAACTTGGATTCTTCCCAACCTCAAGAGCGAACTAAAATATTAATTAGAATTAAACTATTATATAAATATTTTTTTGTTTTTGATTATTTTTTTTGATTTTATGATTTTGTGTTTTTTTCAACTTTTTATTTTCTTAATTGGCCCTCATATTAAACCTTCTTAGGAATTTTGCATCACTCAGTTGTATATATGGCTGGTCCTAATATCCTTAATGGTGTATATAAACTTAGATGTTTTAATCACTTCAAATGGCTGCCCCAGATGTGATTAACTTTTGCAATCAGCCCAATCTGTGGGTGTTGCAAAATAGAACTTTGTTGTTAACTTTGAATTCAGCCAGTGAGTAGCAATTCTCTAAGTCCTTTTAATGTCAGCCCTTTTTCTCAGCAAAACTGTTGTCAAGAGCTTGAGCATGTAGTTTGATTAAAGCATCCACAAGCTTCTCGATGTACTGAGAATAAGTGTTTTCACCAGAAAACTCTAGGGCCAATATAGCAGCTTTGGTAGGGCTGTGTGTCTACCATATAATACTTGAAACGGATACATCCTGGTTGATGAATGGTAGGAGATATTGTAGGCAAAGACTGCCAAACTTAGATAAGTACTCCATTTGGATGTTTTGGCCAAGGTTAATTTCCAAATAATATTCACCAATGTCCCATTTGCACGCTCAACAGTCCCATTAGTTTTGGGGTGATAGGGAGCAGAAAGCACACCTTGTACTCCCATTAGTTGGTTGAGCTTGGCAAGGACATTGGCGGTAAAGTTGGTTCCATTATCAGTCAGAATAGCCTGGGGACATCCATGTTTGTAGATGATGTTTTCAAGTACGAACTTGGTGGTTGTTGCTGCTCCAGCTTCCCAAATGGCCTTGGCCTCGATCCATTTGGTCAAGTGGTTGATGGCTACAATTATGTACTTGACCTTCATATTGCTTGTTGGAAGTGGGCCAACCACATCAATAGATACAGTGTGCCAGGCAATGTTGGGCCAAACAAGCAGGTAAGATGTGCTTTTTTGGAATGGTTTTTTGCCTTGGCACTCTGCACAGAATTCTAGCGTTTCTTGGATGTCAAAACGAATTGACTCCCAGAAGAAGAATTGCTTCATATGCTCTTTCATCTTCTTGAATCCGCCATGCCCTATGGCCTTATGCGCTGCCATTATTAGGTCTGTTTGGGCAGATTTTCTTAGGAAAATAAACTTTTTGTCCTTGACGATCTTGTAAAATGTACGTTTTTAATGGTTTTTTTTTGTAGATCTGATGATATTTTTTGGATGGATTCAGGCTCATCCTGATACTCTTTGCTGATCATTCTGAAAACAACTCATTGGTGGCCCAACTAAGTGTTGTGATGGTGGGTAGTCAGGATAGACAGTCAGCGTTTTGGTGTTTGGCCCAGCTCAATACATGATGGTGTAGTCATAATCTTGAAGCTTTAATGCCCAGTGGGCTAATTGGCCCTCAGATTCTCTTAAGTTATTCAACCATTTTATAAAAGCATAATCAGTAACAACTTTGAAATGAGTATCATGAAGGTAGACCCAGAGTTGCTTACAAGCATATATGACAGCTAAGCATTCTTGTTTTGTCAACGTGTAGTTCCTTTAGTGAACGTTTAAGGTCCAGCTAGCAAAGGCAACTGGATGTTCTTCACCGTTTTCTCCAACTTGGGATAACATGGCACCCACCGCTGTTTGGGATGCATCAGTTTGGATGATAAATTATCAATCAAAGTCTGGGTATTGAAGAACAGGCGCTTAATAGGGCCGATTTGGAGTTGGTCAAATGCATCCTGGCAAGCTGGAGACCAGTCAAATGGGACCTTGTTTTTTATCAGATAGAAAAGCAGCTCTCCAAGTTGTGAAAAGTCGGCAATAAATTGGCGATAGTACCTAATCATGCCTAGGAATACTTGAATACTGCGCTTGGATTTGGTACATTTCATTTTCAAGATAGCATCCAGCTTAGAGAGTTGAGGACAAAGAACTACTTTGTCAATTACAAATCTGAGGTATTACAATTTGTCTTTGAAGAACTGGCACTTTCTGGGCTTGATTTTTAAGTTTGATTCTGCTAACCTTCTGAAAACCTCCTCTAAATTTTTCAGGTGGTCATCAAAAGTGCAGCTGAAAATGTTGATATTGTCAAGGAACAATAGTACACATGACAATTTAAAATCTCCCAGGAATGTGTCCATTGCTCGTTAAAATGTAGCTGGGGCATTGCAGAGCCATTGAGCTTCTCGTCAGATGGAATAAGCCCTCTTGGGTTATAATTGCACATTTCTCATGCTCCTCTTTGGGAAGATCTATTTGCCAATATCCTCTGATAAAGTCCATTTCATAGAAGAACTTCGCGCCCCTAGCCTATCCAAGATGTCGTTGATTTGTGGCAGTGGGTACAAGTCCATCTTTGTGATGTTGTTTAACTTCCAATAATCAAAGACTACTTGGGTACTTTTATCCTTTTTCTTCACTATTTAAATTGGTGCTGCTAATGGAATTTTTGAAGGGAATAGCATGCCACAATTGAGGAGTTCCTTAATCTCCTTGGATACTGCTTCTTCTGATGATTTTGAGCATCTAATTGGTTATAATCAAACTGGTTTATGAAAATCCAGTATCAATTTTGTGGGTGACACCATTAGCACATCCCAAGTTGAAATCATCTTATGCAAGTATTTCCCAATAAGTAGATAATAACTCCTGAGCTTGGCCTTTCTCTGAGTTGGTCAGGTTGGTTAAATCGGCCATATGGACAACATTATTTATGCTGAGTTGGTCCTTATTGGGGAGCCCTAATTCAACAAAAGTTCCAAACTCTGGAATGAGTGAATTTCTGCAGTAGGGAACAGATGCAGAAAAGCGATTTTTTGATGTCGCTCAATGGAGATGGGCCAATTTTGCAGGTTTGCACATAAGATATGTATTTCTCCGTGGCCTGGAATGATAATACCAGGGGCAAAGCTTGGTTCAAATCAATGTTTAGACCATGGTTGGTATACTTCATCATAAAGTCCTTCCAGGATATTAGATTGTTAATCCCATTGGGACGATTACTTGTTCTTCAGATGGTATAGTGACAGTCTGATTTGATCAAAGTGGAATGCCATTTGACTCATCAATCTGTGTGGATAGTGGTTTTATCTTTGGCCATGCTTTGGAATACTCAATTGGGACAACTCCATCCTTGTAAGCAAGATTTATGAATAGACTGGGTTTCATTTTCTCAACTGCCTTATCACAGTTATAATAAAGTGGAATGGTCTGGCCAAGAATGGTGAGAGTATTGTCCTTATGATTGGTAACAACTCCATATCTTCTAAGAAATCAGTCCCAATTAGGATATCATAGTTTGTACTTGACAATACTATAGAAGGTGCTGTTACTACAATAAATATGAATCTGAGAGGTAGGGTACTGTAGGCACCCAGCGATTTAGTTGTATGTGCTCCAGCGGTTCCATATTCGTGACAGTGGACAGTATAAGGTGCAATTTTCAGTTTTCTAACCAACTTTGTACTGACTATATTAATAGAAGCGCCACTATTGACAATGGCCCGAACTTGCACCTTGTTCACTGCTATGTCCACATAAGTACATTCAGAGTAGTTTTCAGAGGTATTTATTGTGTAAATGCTGTGAATGTTGCCCAATTCCAGGTGTGATTTCAGGCTTGAGCAAATATCTGGGAAGTTATCTGCTAAGGTCTTTATGGGAATAGTTACTTGAACATTGTTAAACTTAGTTAGGTCAGTTGAACATCTGGGTTGTAGGTTTAAACCCTGATCAATAATTTGCTTTGCGTAAGGTTTTGATACTTCTGCTCAGGCTTCTTTAGTTATTTTCAAGGGTTAAGTTGCTTTTTCTGTGGCCCGAGTAGTGACTATCATAACATTATTAGCTCCAATACAGTTGAGGTTATTTTGGCAACATCTTCAGCCCTAAGGAGCTCGTCAGGGTCAAGTGGAATGGTTTAAAAATTGGCAGAGTTAGAGCATTCCGCCTCTACTCAACATGTTCTTTTCCCGCCTCACTGTTGCTGTTAATTTCTAGAGCAAAGTTGACCCCAGGCTTTTTGTGAACCATCTGTAGCATTGGCTAGCAAAGTGGCTTATTTGACCACATTTGTGGCATGTAATCGGCCCTGTTTGCTGTTTTTGCTCGATTTTTTGGTTTGTATTTTGGAAATCTTTCCTCTGGTCAGGCACAGTGTTGTTTTTTATGCCCAAAAATCGGGATTTTTGCTGATCTTTGGCCCAATTAGGTGCGTTGAAATTATGGGAACAGCTTCTCAAGTAATTGGCAAGCTCTTGGTTTTTTAAGCTTCCATTAAATGCAGGCAACATGACATTGTGCAGTTCATGGAAGGGCATAATCGCGTGCTCCAATGGAATCTTGGCGTCAAACTTATCTATTGCATTGCACCCATGTAGAACTTATGCCTCATGGAAGAATCTATTCGCAAGTCTTTAATAGTCTCATTCTGTTTGAATTCAATATTAAGAAGCTCTCTTTTTCAGGTTTCTAGTTTCTCAGGCCCTCTAAACTGTTTTTTATTGCGATTTTGGCATCCATATAGGACCAATCATAACCCAAATAGGGCATAACGAGGTCACAGCTATGGGCATCGAGTGAGTTAATTAGTGCTGATCCTTTTGCATGGTCAAATGCTCCTCTCGTTGCTTTTTCAAATAACTTGAGAAAAGAGTGAACGTTTCCATCCTTATCAAACTTGGGTAGATTCAATGGTTTGAAGTCATCTCGCCCTGTTTCAGCCGCAGGGGTTGTACTTCTTCTTGAGCGTCTTGGTGTGTCATCGCCCAAAATTAGCCCTCTTTCCCATTGGAGAGTATCTGGAGTCAGTATTTCTGCAAGTAATATAGGCATAGAACAGATGTTTGAAATATCTGTTTCTGCATTGGTGTCAATTTCTGATGATTCAGTTTCATGATATTTCTCTGAACAACTGGATTCTGATGCCTTATTTTGGCCCTTAGTTTTTCCAAACTGTTTTTTGGCTGAATGAACAGAGCTTTTTCCTATTTTTCTTTTGTCAAAGCTGGGTGAGCATTGGCTTTTTTGTTTTTTGAGGTTGTTATGCTTTTCTTCGAATGAAGCTTGATTAGACTCTATGCTTTTAAATCTTTGCCCATACTATCTTCTCAGTAATTTGCAGTTGATAATTACATTCTAAGTTCCTAAATTTCTATATAATTTCAGATTTTGGCCTGCAATCTTGACACAACTGTCCAAATTTCTAAAAATTCCTTATTGTTCAAGGCATCATCCTCATCCCTATTTAGGACAACTGGTTTTTCTGCATGAGCTCTCCCCGCTTTAACAAGATTGGGGTGTAGAAGGTACCAGACCGCAGATCCTTGGTGACAGGGAAAATAATCCAAGATGACCTTGTCTATAGTACCCATCTCAATGTCACTGTTTTGTCTGGCCAAATCTGATAGGAATTGGTTACTGTAATCCATTTCAAGAGAGTCATCAGTTTTGAGTGAGCACCAGTTGTCAATATTCAAGGAATGCTTGCTTGTTTATTAGTATCCTGCATGCTTAATTGGGCTAAAGTTCTGATAATTGATCCTCAATTGTGCCTGTAGTTTACGGTATTTGGACCATATAAAAACTCACTAGGCTACTAAATTCGCCTCATCCCTTCCAGCCAATTTTGGGCGTAATTTTCCCTTTGAGTTCAGAAACTCTTTCTGAGGCAGGTGGATATAAAAGCTGTGGATTAGGCGCGTCCAGCTTGTTGACACTTTCTCCAAAGAAAGAATTCAGTGAGAAAACCAGGAAAGAGATGAAAAAAATAAAACTTTTATTAGAAGCTATTTATTATATAATGGTCATTAGGCCAGGCGCCAATATTTATACCTCTAGGGCATCTCCTGGCCACATTACAGCACAAAATTTTAACAATTATTTAACCACCTCAGTTTGGCCCTTGAACTGATATGACTAAACCTTTTCTTAGGTTCATTGGTGTCAAAATACTCTTAAAATTGGGAGGATTTCAGATACATAAGTTGTGATAAAAGCATGCAAAATTGTCCTAAGGTCTTCTGGATTTCAGTTTCGTCATACTGCTGACAAAATACACCTTCTGTGAATTTTTGGCATTATATGAAGTAAATGACGCACCCCTAAATGAACATTGGCAGTCCTCTCCCTTGATAGCACTAGGCAACCCCTTTTGGGAAGTCCATGCAAAGTGCTATTGTGTTGATTATGCAGATTGACATACAAATTTCGCCCTAGGGCAGAAAATTGATTATGTTTTTTCATTCATCTGATAATCCATGGAATTTTTAGACGTTAACTTCAGGTTGGTCCCAAACAATTTTGTATACAGGTGAATTGATAGTGTTCCTGATAATTGAGACCAATTGCCAAAATTTGATGTGTAGGAAATCAGCCATAATATTCAAGTGTAATTGGGCTGATTGCTTTGATAAAATACTTGATTGAAATGACATTGAGATGTTTGGCCCAAATTGTATGGTTGCCATAGGCTTTGAGGTGAGAATATAGGGGTTAGATTAAGCGTTTAAAGGGTAATTGGCCTGATCAGATGGTTGTTGAAGGTTTATTTTGAGTCAACCACCAGAATCTGACAGTATGAATTCAACAAACAATCAGAAATGTCCTTGGGTATAGTCATGTTTGAAAAGGGGCTTGAGATATGCCCAGACAAGCTGCAGGCAGTTTGTGCATGGAGGGACCCAGTGGATTGAACAGAAATATGCAGTTTTTTGGGGACAATGAATTTTCTCTGGTAGTTTATGAAAAATCTGTTACAAATGACTCTGCTGCCTACATGGTTGACGTGACATGTGACATTTGTATGGTGAGAGGAGGAGGTGCAGGTGTTCAATTAGCTGAAGGAGAAGCTCATTTTGGCGCCTGTCCTGGTCCATACAGACCCTGAGAAACCTTTTATGGTCGAGACAAACACATCAAACTTTGTCATGAGTGCAATTTTGTTACAGAAAGGGGAGGACGTGCTGTAAAACCCAGTGCTAATTTAGTCAGAAGATGTTCCCAGCTAAAAAATTATCTAATATACAACATTAATTTATTAGCAGTGGTCTCAGCTTTTTCAAGAATGGTAGCACCACTGCTGTATGAACGGCACCATTTTGTTGTCCAGACGTACCATAAAACACTAAAATATTATCATGAGCCCAGAAATATGAACAGTGCAAAGTCAGTTGCTATGTGGAGATGGTCCTATACAAGTTTATGGTAGACTATTGACCAGTGGCAGTCAACACATTGGCGTATTGGCTGAGTCATGACATGGGGCTGGCATATAAGATACAGAGTCAGAGGGGTTTAACATGGCCACCATGTTCAATTAGACAATCTGTGATAATGGTAAGCAAGGAGAGCAAATTAGAGAAAGAATTTGGTGGAAGCAGAGGATGTCAGCTTTCAGTATTATGTTGTGGGCTGAGACAGCAGTAGGCCAGCAGCACAGTTACCATCGGATGTATGGGAAGAGAAATGGTACCTGTACCATGATTTGTGGGTGTGGGTCCCAAATCTTTTGTTATAATTGGAGGTATTAAGCTTTGCATGACCAACCATTGGTGGTACATCCAGGAGTTGAGAATATGTTGACTTAGTGCAGCGGAAATATTTGTGGCCTGGACTTTGGAAGGATATTATCAGAAAAATTGGTATGATTGGACAATAAGCCATATTCAGCATACATATTTAATGGGTTGAGGTGAGTCTTGAGATTATGTGAAAGATCGTGTTGATGTGAAGTTAAACTATCAAAGTAATAATAGTTTGGCAAATTGAGGGAATTCTGCTGAAACCTTGATGATGGGATGAAAACTCTAAAATATTAGGGAATAGAGAGTTACTAAGCTGATGGGCCAAGATTGACTGGGATAATTGAATATTAATAGCTGAACAAGAGAATGGAAGAGAAGGTTTTTTGAAGTGGATGAAGAAAGAAAGTTAGCAGAGATAGTCTACATTTTATATATAATAAAATAGCAATGGGTGAAGCGATAGCTCGATTTATATTTATTGTTATTGTTTACTAAGGAGTGGCAATCTTCATATCATCAGTACGTTTCTCAGTGGTGAATAACCTGTTCAACCAGAATATTGGATCTAATCAATACTGCCAAAAGTTAACAGTGGTTCTCACTACAGGGTGCCACTGGTCACTGAAGTATAACGGCAACTAGGGCATCATGACAAGCCCTCACTAATTATGACATATTTTAATAGGGTTTCATGACCAATATTCCAGGGAACCAATGGAGACATCTAATGATGAGCTGGCAATGTTCAAAGTGATGGAACCAGGGGACAAGGAAACTAGGATGGAACTGCAGTCAGCAGCTTGTCCTACGTTGGGTCAGACATAAAGGCAGGTCCACTAATGTAACCCCTCAGCAACTGCTGGTTATTTTAGAAAGGCTCTTGCAGGGTATCTCCTCTATGAAGAAGATGTAGGGGAACATGCTCTGAGTCTGTTTTATAATTAATAGGTCCAAGAAAACCATTATGAAATTGTATGTCTTACCTTGCCGCTACCACAATGGGGTTGTCTCGCCAGCTCAGCTCACATGGAGCTGAGGAATAACTGGTTGTGTACATTCAGCCTTTGATCCACCAACTATTGCATGTGTTAGCCCAACATAACATTGAGATCGGCAATGCCATGCACTTCATGCAGGAACAACAGAACAACACTTGCATCTTACTTGAACGCCTTGACCACTCTTTCTCAGACTTTCAGGGGGCATTAGTGCATGTAGACAGTTGTGTTGTGGACGTCCGCCATTGCCTGCATAAACTAGTCCCATGCTTGAATCATGAGTTACCCTGAGTAATAGGAGAATTGTTAGACTGGAGCGGGCTTTTGGATGAATGGATAAGGGATGTCATGACGCTGGGTAGTAATACTGAGCGCTTTATGGTGAATATCCAAATGGGAGAAAGGAATTGACATGGCAGTGGCTCGGACAAGGGGATCAGGTTACCCTGTTAGAGCGGCGGATGACTGACCACGCTAACACAGTAGCAATCAAAGTTAGTCAACTTCAAGCTGAGTAAAGTAACCTAAAGATGGTCAAACATTTGACCAGCTCTTTCTTGGCGACCTCAGAATACAGCCAATTGCTAGGTTTGATTAATCAGTTAGAGTTCCAGTCATGTGGCTTAGGGCTGAGCCATTACTCTTCCATTCATTGAGATAGTGGAGTATGCTGATATGCAAGTGCGCTTGGATAACCTTTGACGGTCTAATGAGGAGTTGGTGCAGTAAAGAGCGTCCAATCAATCAAGTGGACGAAGTAAACTAACAAGAATGCAACACTGGATGGCATAATGTGAGAATGCAGGGCACATTGGAGGAGGTCATCTTATGGATTCAAAAAATTGAGCGTAAACTTGATACAGAGCAAGAATTCTGCCACAAATTACAAAATAAATTTGAAGAGCTTAGGAAAGGGGTGAGAGATGGGCGGTGTCGGTACTATTTAGTCAAAGTGGAGCTTATAATAAACGAACTTTTCGCTGAACAGACTATTTATGGAGGTAAGGGTGCATTCAGTGGCAAGTCTGGTGAGGAGTACTATGTAACGGCCAGTGAGTACCCCCTGGGGTTCACATCAGTCACTCCCTGCAATCCAACCTCTTCCTGGTCCACTATGGAAGATTCACATCTGTCCTCACAACCCTATTCTTGCCCTCAAGGGGATGTTCACCTTGTTTGATCTGAAACTATCCCATCTGTTCCCTGAGAACAAAGAACAAGTTGGGTGATTTTATTTGGATTGAGAAGCTGCCACCATTAAGTCGTGATGGGAACATGCACAGATATTTTAAATTGTTTAAATTCGCCGTGGAAGTAGCATCAGATTGGTGGAAAGCTAAACTATTGTTATCCGCTCTGGATGTTAGAGCGCTGACCAGGTCACATGTTACATTAAGAGTAGTGCTGTAACGTATCAATAATTGAAGGAGACTGTGCTCTGTTTGTTTGGGGGCGTTGCAAAGATGGCGCAGATCATGCCAAATTTCTGACAATACAAATACAAAAGAATGAGTCCCTGGTGGAGTTTGTAGAGCAGTTCACAGCTGAAGCTCATGTGTTAGTGGGAGAAAATATCTTAACCAATGAGGACATGGGCATAGCTCTGAGAGCGGAGGTCAAGCCATATCACGAACTGTATAATGCTATGACCCACATTCTGCAATAATACACGGAGTTATTACAAATTGTTAACTCTTTACGCCATCTCTAGTCATATTCAGTGCTCCCAACGTGAACCAGAAAGCCCCTATGATCGCTGCTGCATCCTAATCAGAGAATAATATGCAATGACCCATCTATAATACGTTTGGCATTACTCGCCCACCCAATATGTTGGCAGGCCCTTTCCGCCCTCCTTACACACAATTGGCACATCCCTGGCCTAACTACAATTCTTCATTTAATTTCTGACCTAGACCTTTGGGTGTGATCCATAGATGGTAGCCATTTATGAATGCTTGTTTCTTGTGCAGCCAAACAGGCCATTATGCAGCTAACTTCCCAGGCAACCTGTGTGACGAATGGGGTCTCTCCACATTGCCACAAAGCAGTTGGGCAAGAGGGCCCATGTGAGGGCCCATAGGCAAGAGTGGGCCGCTGTGGTGAGGTCTCACGTTTGTTGGCTTGTTGAGCGATTTAGATATCCTTGGAACACTGCAAGGATGATGCTCACACTGAGGAGGGCAGTTTGGCCTCCAGAGAGAGCATACAGAGAGGTGACAGCTCTGTCAAAATCAAGGAATGGTCCATGTTGATTCACTCAAAATCCACAATTTTCTCTAAAATCTCAAATAAATGCCTTCAAAATTTCAAAATTTTATTTCAATTATATAGGTTTTTACTGTAAATATTAGAAGACGAAGTTGTCTTAAGCACCTTCGCCTGGTTTGTATTATATTAGGGAATGGGGAATATAGGGAAATTGGACCCTGCGGAGTCCACGGGTGGTGGACTATCTGCAAGCCTACTTTGAGAATCTCGATCTCTGATATTCTCATCTAGGCCCATTCTAGACCATCCGTCAAGTACCCATGGCATTACGGAAACTTTTTTTCCATATATTTCTGTTTGTCGAGGATGAATAAGAGCTTGTCTCCACCTTATCACTAAAATTCCCATTTTTGGGATAATTTGGTCTGGCAGCCCCTGATTTGCTGGGCTGCCCTTCACCATGGCTCTCGATAATTTTGATGAGTGGCAGATTTGGCTTGGCAGCTCCTGATTTGTTGAGCTGCCATATGCTGACATTTCCTCTTTTAGTGTCATTTGGCATGGCAACTTTTGATTCGCTGAGCTGCCCAATGCCATGATTCCTGCCACTTTTATTTTTGGCATAATTTGTCTTGACAGCCCCTGATTCGCTGGGCTGCTCTTTGCCATCACCAATTGCTACACATGAGGCCTCAGAATTTGGGTGGCGGCCTCTGATTGGCCCGGTCGACATTTACATTGACTTTTGACACCTTTGCCTTGAGGTTTTGTAAGTTTTATGGCATCTGATTCATCAGAATGCCATTTCTAAGGGTTGTTGCCCTCGATCCTGATGCTTTTATGTATATTATGTGTGACACTATTAGCCACAATCCCCGCCTTAGGGGGGGTCAGGGCTATGTGGCGGTCAGGCAGCGCCTTGACCGTCACAACCTGCATGTTCATGCAGTACCAACTGTTTTGATAAAACAGGGAAAAGCTCACGCGGAGTAAAGAATGACGCTCTAACTCCATTTATCCAAATTTATTTTGTCCCTGACGATTCCCATGAGTCACGTTGCATCAGTCCTGGTATCAGCCCCAATGATTTATAATATCAACAACTTCCTCATGATATCTCAGCCTCAATTCAAGAGAGCGACCATAACTCTTCATATTCTGAGTTGCTCCGAGATGTGCAAAAGCCATATGCCTGGCAAATACTTGAGAAAAACAGCACAAGTGAAGTTGGACCCTCAATAGACGTCGCCTCCCTAGTGGGGGTAAATGTTGCCATTCCAATAGAAATGATTGCTCAGAAGTATCCTCATGTTGGTGCTGGTATTGTCACTTTCTTGGTAACAAAAAGTCCTTTGATGTTCACATAAAAAACACCCATGGTTCTTCTTATTTGGTTGTACCTACTGTTCTATATTTGTTTAGAACATAAAAATCCGAGCTATTATGGATACTGGTGCTCCAGTTAATATAATCTCCACCAAGATTGTGACTAAGTTTCTGTTGAAACCTGATTCGGAACACAGAGTAGTGTATGGGACCTCAGGGACACAGAGCACTGTGTCAGAGGAAGCTTACAGTGCGGTACCTCTGAGGTTTGGCTCAGTCAGGGCTTTCACCCCAGCGGTGGTTCTGCCTAATAACTTCAACATGTTGATTGGAGCTGTGTTCATGCGGCAATTTGGGCTGTGGTCAATATGGTAGAAGAAACCATTAGTATCCTAGGACAACAGATCCCCATTTACTTTACCTGCAGCGAAGTCCCAAAGGATCCAATCCACTCCAGTCAATCTAACATATAGCGATGGGGTGTTTCCTGTTTGATATCAGTGGATGAAGCGGAAGACCTGAGCCCTTACTAACCATATTTATGAGTATAACGGTATTCTGCTACTGTCTGCGAGCGCTTTAAGCATACCTTCTGGGCATCTAGTCATACTAGGGATAGAGCTTGAGATTGACATCCCAGAAGGTTTATATGGGGAGATTATGGGTCCCTTCCAGCAATCTTAGCTCAAACCTCATGTGGCTCCTGGGTTGCTGTTACCAGGTCATGGGGTAGTGAAAGTTTTAATAGCAAACCTACAGAAGGAGGATGTGACGGTCCAAAGGGACTGAGTGGTGGCTTATTTACACTTGACTCCTATTGATGAGGTTCATCATATTCACAATTTTGAGTTTTGGGAGGACCTCGGCCTACTGGTAAAAACCTCCTTCAGTGTAATGACAGTGGTTTCATGGGAAGCTCTGATGGGGCTGTTGGAGGAACGATAGGATAGGGCGATGGCCCTATTTGAAAAATACCGCGAAATTTTTGCATCCACTGCTCATTATTTGGGATGTATGCGGGGGACATGCATTAGGTGGACGCGGGTGATCATTCCCCATTTGGTCACATCCTTTTCAACACTTTCAAGCTGCAGAAAAAGTTGTCTCTAGTGAGGTAGACCAATTAATTGAACATGGATACTAGATCCATCTAAGAATCCATGAGCATTGCCAGTGCTTATTGTTAAGAAAAAAGATGGCACCAAATGGGTGGTTATTGACTATTGGAAGTTTAATAGCATCACAAAGAAGAATTCATACCCCCTCTAGTTTATTGTTGAAGCTTTAGATTGACTGGTAAGGATAACCTTTTTTCTGTCATGGATTTGATATTGGTGTACTGGCAGATCGAGTTCCAGCAGTGGAACATGAGAATTGTGCTAAATTACCTCTAAGGGGTTGTTCCAATTCATGTGTATGCCCCATGGGTTATGTAATGCCCTGACTGCGTTCCAGCGGGCTATGGACATG